>VSDK01026352.1:223421-281958 GCA_009767595.1 Symbiodinium kawagutii | reverse complement strand
AGGGAAAGGTCGGATGCAAACTCAGCACAAGAGTTCTATTTAAGGTGAGTTCCTCTCTCATTTCAGCACGCCATGTCACAAAGCTTTATGTTCGCGGGATGTCTTCATGACAAGGAGGGTTCCCCAAGGCACGAAACCAAGTCCCGCAAAAAAGCATTGAGCCAACCCAGGATTCAATCACCATATGACTGTCATGGTGACCTGTTCACCTTTTTGGGGCTGGCAAAACTAAAACAAGACTTGCAAGTGAAAACTGGTGGGAAATGTTTTTGTTTGGATCAGTGAGATTGGCTTCTCTGTTTGGTTCATTTTGAACAGGTCTGCTAAGCACGGCTGCATTATATGTGTGCTCTCTAAACAAATGCCTTAGTCTACTGAGAGGAAAGTAAGATACGGGAAGGAGTTGCAACAAAACTTGGGGTAAGCTATAAAAGCTGGAGGTCATGGTCTGTAGCATGTTTCGTCTAAATCATTGGCCGCGCACCATGCATGAATCGAGACCTCTGGGTGAACTTGAGGGCCGAGGGGGTATGGATGAAAGCTAACCATGGAGCCGCTTTGTGGTTGTGAACAGGGACCAGGTTGGGTATCGGAAAGAAATATGCGCACATGCAATGGATGCACACAAGAAGTGGGAGGACACGATCGCATGCAATCATTCAGAGCGAATGTATCATCACTTTGACATTCAGAGCGAGCAAAACTCTGCCGCCACCATTCAGAGTGAAGCTGTCGGATCGTTGGATCTCTTTGTATCTCTTTGTCGGCTCTCGTGAGATGAACTTGTAAGAGTGGTTACAGGGACGGACTTGGAAGGACTGCAACCAGTGAACCGAACCCCTGCCCCAGACTCAATCACGACATCTTTGCTAAAGCAAAGAGAATCTCCAGCTAGCTACGAGTATCTCTTACGAGTATCTCTAGTTTTCGTGATCTGTGCACACGAAAGCTATGTCTGTGCAAATTGAAGGTGGGCTACGTAGATACGAAGCTTAATCACTCAAGCAATGAGTACTGATAACTCAGAGGCATTGGGCAGCGATAAACATAAACACCTGTCTCCTGCAGCGGAATGACTTCACATAGGAGGGAAGCTGCTCGGGCACGGCACGGTGGATGCGCACGTTGCAGCTTGCAGAACTTATAAAATTTCCAATCGGCACGGAGTCGAACACAAAATGTGGCAATCTGCACCAAAGAATAATGGTCAATGGTTGATGGTGATGGCAATGCACTTCTGTCGTTTTATCTACGTATTTGTTTGACTCGGTTCCGAACCGAGAAGAGGAAAGGCATTGCAATTAGCAGGACGATGTTGAAAAAGACCTGAAGCAGCAATGAAGCAAAAATAAAAACAACCTTCATGCTAAATAAACAAAATGTACCGCCAGAGCCAGCTGCCACCAACGGTCTCAACAGGGCTTTCATAGGACCGAATGAGCAAGTCAGGCGTTCTGGGAACCAAGGACTACTTTTAATGGAAAATTTAGTCTCTGAATGTCACTGATATACCCTGATGTCAAATCACTACCTGCACCCGTCCCTCTGGTCAAACAACATCAACTTGTGAATTCACCTGCCCTTCTCACGTGCCTCGCCGCAAACCAACTGCGTCTTTTGCTCGTACAATTGAGCATTACTGCAGCGAAGTGCAAAGGTTGGGACGGTAGTCTCTGTTGGACTTCGCTGGCATGAAAAGCGGCATAGCAAATACAAAACCTATGGAGAATTAGTGACA
Source organism: Symbiodinium kawagutii (assembly GCA_009767595.1). Taxonomy (NCBI): domain Eukaryota; class Dinophyceae; order Suessiales; family Symbiodiniaceae; genus Symbiodinium; species Symbiodinium kawagutii. The sequence goes on along the minus strand of VSDK01026352.1, from coordinate 280,220 downwards.
AAGACTACAGTACTGGCCGAATCTTCCTGCTGCATATTCTTGGCAAATGAGGCTGCTGGCGATTTCGCAACCTAGCAAAGTCGTGCAGTGTGCCTCTTCTTGAGAAACTTCTCCACCAATAGAGCCTCAGCCAAAGACACCCATCTGCTAGTGTTGTGCTGGACCCAGGCAAGTCCATTATTTTTTCGCCATCTCCTTTCTTCGACTCAAATTCAGCTGCCATGTGCCAAAACGAATGAATGTCGATTCTGAGACCGACAAAAGGCTGCATTGTATTGCAAAAAAACATTGATCTGAGACCAATTCTTGTAGTCACCACTTCTATAATCAATTCGCAAAGGTAGAACGCCTTCACAAATCGTTCATGATACGCACGCATGGATACCATACCTGGGAGATGTCCAAACATCCTAAAGGATCGGCATGGGGCATCACGGGGCCCTTCTGAGGCCCACACGCCCAAGCAATTGAAACCTGAGCACTTTTTGGCCCAGGAGCTCTGCACCGTCAGAAACCCCATCGTCATAAGATCTGAGGCTTAACCTCTGCATTAGCCGTCCAACACATATGACATCCATCTCAGAGGATTGCTTGTTGGTTGCCTCAACATCTTTGAACATATCACAGGCTGCTGAGGCCTTGGATCAGGTGATCCTTTGCAGAGCGGCAAGCTCAACCCCTAGAGTCGTAGAGGGCACAATGTAGCTACGAATCAATGTGCTACCAAGATGTGAGAAGGAAATATGAGGGAAACTATCCCAAGTCAGAAAAAGGCGACCATTGCGGTCTAGAATTCTTCATGTCCTTTTGATCGACATTTGTTCAATGATGAACAACTGTCTTCAGTGCCTTTTTGCGGCACAGTTCCACGGCACATCTCTACACAGAATCGCCAGATCTCACTCTCTCTTCTGGAATAAAGAAACGTGTCATGAGCGTGTGGGTCTACAGTAGTCCGCAGTAACTCCTCCAGTAGTCTCCACAATCCTCTTATCCTCCATTATCCTCCATCATCCTCCATCATCTTCCATCTACAATCTCATCAATGTCTCCTCAATTTGGAGAGTCTCTAGTCGACTTTGTGCGCTGATAGGATTCCGGACCTATGGACGCCAAGGTGAGCAAACTTCCTGCAGCAGTGTCGAAGTCAAAGTCGTCGAAGTCAAAGTCCAGGTGCATTTCCGACCTGCAGCGTTTTGCTGCGCCTCGTGATCCAGCGGCGATCACTGTTTTGACTTGATCTCTAAACAAATATCTCAAAACTGTATAAATTACTGCAATGTGTAAAAAACAAGAAGAACAACTCAGATGTGTTGATCTGCACAACTTTCCTAACATTGCGAAATATGAACTTATTCATTGAACTCATCAATATTTCAGGTTGGCTTTGTTGGAACAAAATGCAACCATTCATGGTGAATCAAGGAAAAGCATCCATCACACGGACCCAAAATCCAATCTGGCACCAGGTGCACTTCTTACCATCTGTCAAGACAAATCAAAACAAGTCAAACAGAACCATGGCATACCGATGCTCCGCAAGCTTGTTGGGCTCTGCATAGCATGCATTCACATCTCATGATCTCGGATAAAAACAACTTCCCATGGCAACTCCAGCAACTGCCTCTGACTGGTATGGCCCGCAACCTTGGCCAAGCGCACGGAAAGCATTCAGAAATTCGAACGAAGCGCACTGCGCAAAGATAGATTTACATCCAAGCCCGAGACTGTTGATATCTTATGCAAAGAAACAGTGAACATAACCTTAAACCACAAAGAAACCAGTTCAGAAGAATCCCAAAGTCGTGTTGAACTTCAATGGTTGCAATTTTTCCAATCAAATTTGCGGTCTCTGAATCCTCGCACCTCCGCGTGAGGCACCATTCTGTTGCGCTGGGCCACCTCAACGTGGGGCTGTGGCACTGGGAGCCATGATTTCTACACTGCACGCGGACAGTCATCGCCCTTGGCGCATGATGCATGGCTCATTCATTGTGTTCCCCACACAGGTGGTGTTTGTTAAGAAGAGCCAATGTGTAGTCAGTGGATATCCATGGCTTACATGATGCGCATGAGGTAAGCGTTTTCACAAGGAGCAAATTTCATGCACTGTTCGGCGACCTTGCCAAGCTGTGACTGCCGCCTCGTGCTTCACGTAGTAGAAGCAACCAAGTGCCACCGTAACACCAGCCAGGGAACACCACCTGGTCACCAAGAAATTCGCAGCAGTGAAATTCTTTGCTGAGCTTCATTGGACGTCGTGGAAACAGTACGACCAAGTCGACCGGCAGCAGAAGCAGGTCTCTCATGGTCTCTCTTTCTGGGGTGTCAGATTTTCTCAAGCGGCCATGAACTTTCAAATTAAGAGATCAAAATGCAGAATTCTTCATCTCTCACCATGGATTCTTGCAATTTCAAAGAGCACATGCGCTGAGCAGATCGAAGTGCAACAAATCTGGTGCAGCTCATGGTGCTCCTCAATGCTCCTCCCCCTGAAGGCGATCCAGGAGCCCCAACTGCATGGCTGAGTAGCGACGCCTGAAGAGCAACGCCTCGGTGCTTCACATGCAATCTGTGCTGGTTCTTTCAAGTTCTTTCATGTTATTTCCATATGGTTCCCATATGGTTCCGCATTCTGTTGTACACACGGGTGTGCTGTCCAACTGTCTGAATCTAACCACTCCATCTCGTTCCAACTCGTTACATCTCGTTCCAACTCGTTCAATCGTTTCACTTGTCTTGGAAGGCTGCTCCGCAAACGCCGACCACCGGCAGACTGGACTGGCAAAGCACCTCGTCAGAAGACTCTCTGAGCAAGCAAGCCAAATTGTAAAGTATTTCAATCTATGTATCTTAAACTATACAGATTGTCATTAGATGTCTGTATATTTCTATGTGGCCATGGGGGGCTGCTTTTTGAAACAATGCTAGATCTTTTCACCACACACACGCAGATATATATATATATATATGTATGTATATATTGTTAATTTCAGTTGTGGCAGTCTAAACTCTCCAAACGCGTTCGCTTGAGCTTGCATGATCTTGACAGTACGCAATGACCATCAATGACCGATCCAAGTAAACTGAGCATTTCATAGGGTCTCAGACGGACCGTAAAAATGCGCGCAAGTATCTGCCATGGTTCAATGTGAAACAATGCGAGGCAGGTGGAAAGCAATAGAACATGAATAAAACAGGTGGAGAGATGTGGCAAGCAATAGAATATGAATAGATTGGATAGATAGAGTTCTGTATATATACATATATATATATATAGAGATTCTAGATTACCTATGATAACATAGATATGAATGGCATATGGCATGTCTGTTGCTGCTCCTGCGGAGTCCTTAGATGGCCACCCGAACAGATCCAGCATCCAGCTTCTCCAGCGCCATGATCAGGCAAAGCCTCGGGAGCTGAGGCACAGTCGACCCCCGACGTGTCAACAAGTCACCTGCAGATTCTATAGAAAATCTATAGAAGAATCATATATATTATATATGTATATATATATATACTATATATTCAGAATCTAGAGTGGAATCTAGAGTGGAGAAAATCGTCTTTGGCTCATGGCTCCACTCTAGATTCTATATCTGTAGATCTCTTGCTAAGTGCCACACTTGCTCATCACTAAGCAAAAGCTTACTGGCAGTTGCCTGAGACAGTTCGCCAGCAAGGACAGTGCCCTCACTGTCTTCAACGCAAACTCTGGATCATCAATCAAGTGATCGTCAACTTCAAAGGTTGCATCATTCAAGCTTGCCATACTTATCATTCTTCGAGTGATTGAACACCCAAATAATAATTTCCACTTTCTGCAGTGCGGCAGAACAGCATCATTCAGCAACCAGTGCTAGAGGACTTGTCCAAGACCTTTATGTACACTTGACTGATCTGCAAGTTTGCTCTTAGGATTTTTCCAACTACTGTAATACCTCATGTTGCTTCCTGAAATCAGGCTGCCCTTTGACAGTTGGCGGCGGCGGCCTTTGAACTGCCTTTGGATCTAAACATCTCCAAACCTCAGTGGCAAATGAAGTCAAAGGTTCTTCGGTGGACACTTCAGTGCCACATGATGTACGTCTGTACAAGTGCCCAACCAACAGGTACCAACAACGCCGTTCTTCTTAATGTTTCAATATTCGAGCGTGCGGTGATATGTTCTGCTCCTGAGATAGGTTGGATCCTTTGGCTCTTGGGGGTGATCCCCATGCTGATGCAATGCTTGAGTCCAGCACCCGTGAACGCCAGTCAGAGTGCAAGTGCACCTCAAAGCGTCCAAACATGAATCATGGACTGACTCTGGGAATTTGCAACGATTTGCAACGATGTGCATCGATTTATGTCGTTCTGTCACATCAAGCAGGCGTAAAGTGTCGTTTAAACATCCTGTATTTATTGATTCTACCTATTTCTATCTGGCATCCAAAAACAAAGCGAACGGCTACACCGACCTGCATTCTGCTCCAGGAAGGGCCCATTGCAATAAGAAGGCCTCCACAGGCTTCTGCGTTTGTGGGACTATGAAGAGGAAAAATCCATACATCTATCAGAGAATCTATCATCAGCTATCTAAACTAATTAATCTAAGCTTAAAACTCTTGGACTTGTGCTTTGATTCCAGGAATGGTGTCAGCAAGTGTTGCTCTAGCCCCAAAGAAAAAACAATTATACAAGCAATACATAGTTATTACTTCAACTGAAAAGGCATTAGTGGTGCATCAGCGGTGGCAAAACCGCGAAAAAGAACCTTCACTTTCCTTGGTATTTGCCACGTTTTGGAACTAAAACTTTCAATTTGAAAAGTTTTTACAGCAATTTGCAACTGAGAGCTTCAATTTACATGCTATTGCAACAATTTGGAATTCTGAGCTTCAATTTGCTTCATATGTTTGGACGTGATATTTTCAATTCGAATTGGGTTTCAAGCATTTTGGACCTAAGAGTTTTCAAAATTGGATATATAGTATGTGTGTACCATTTGCAATGAATATCAGTGAACATGAAGGCTTCATTTGGCTGATGATTCCTTCCTTCCTTCCTTCCTCCCTCCCTCCCTCCCTTCCTTCCTTCCTTCCTTCCTTCCTGGGTTCTTTCCTCTCCTCCTCGCTCCTTCCTCCTTTGTCTCCTTGTTTTTCTGCCCTTTTCTCCCCTGTCCCTTCCTCCCTTCCTCCCTTCCTCCCTTCCTCCCTTCCTGCCTTCCTGCCTTCCTGCCTTCCTTTCTGCCCGCCTTAGATTCTGTCCTTTGACTGACACATCTCGCACCCATCCCCAACTTTTAAGAATAACTTATTTGCACTTGTCAGCCACTGGACGCTGGAACCTTTTGTGGACCCCTGCGGTCGACGTCCCCAAACGGTTGAATGCTGTCTAATCCACGTTTTGTGCCTGACTGTTGGGACGTCCTCCAGTTGCTTCAATGCTCTAAACACGCAGCAAGCATTGCAAGCACGTTTCTTTGGCTCGCACTGGAAGCGTTCGAAGGCTTCCGTATCACACCAAACTTCTGGCTAAACAAAACATATCCGTCCATGTCCTAAGATTCACAAAGGGATCATGACTTGAGGTCCAGAAGTGATGTATAGTGATGTACTCTCATTGCTGGTTGGTTTCCCATGATGTCCCTGTTCCTAATGGCTATGAACGGCTGGATAATTGGGGAACCAGCTGCCAGCTGCGCCTACCCCGGCAGAGAGCGTCGTCCTTAGTTCGCTGTCTTCCCTTTGAACTGACTGGTTCGGACACTAGGGATGATCAAAAAGGATGACAATTCCTATCTAAATTCGAATAACTAATGAATAAATCTCTTTATAAAGTAATTAGGTAGTAATGGCAATCCACTAATAGGGGTATTGAGACGGATCATGTTGAAAACGTATATAGATCCAATGTTTTGTATATGCACCATAATCATCCCTGGTTTGTGCCACGATCAAGTTTCCGTTCCGGCCAACACTTCATGATGATCATGATGCTTGATATCTGCTTAGGTGGCAAGTGTTACTTGCAAAAGATGAACAACTGAACCAGCATTGTGATCACAAGAAAGAAGTGAAATCCATCATCATGACCAGACAGTTTCTATTCTACCTAAATCAAAGCAAAGTCTCTGCACCAAGACCATCGTGAGGTTGTTGAAAGCTTCCTCTGGAGCCTCTGCTGCTCCGTACATTCAGAAGGCGCAGCGCAGCAATACATCGCGACCCATGTAGATCCATGTAGCATATTATTGGTGTTCAAGATGCGCAACAGGTGATGGTGATTCTGAGGGCGATGATTGTGGTGGTGACGATGATTGTAATGGGGATCGTGATAGTGATGATGGCGATGATGGCGATGATGGCGATGATGGCGATGATGGCGATGATGATGATGATGATGATGATGATGATGATGATGATGATGATGATGATGATGATGATGATGATGATGATGCCGCCGGCAACCACGACGTCGACGCGGCCGCCGCCGCCGACGAGGATGATGATGATGATGATGATGATGATGATGATGATGATGATGACAACGACAGCGAGGACGACGAGGACGACGACGAAAACAAAAAATAATGAAAATGATCATGTTATCGAGGAGGATTGCAAGGATTCGGATGATCAAATTCAGATGACAATGACGCCATGCACTCTGGCCAACCTGGAAAGCCTTAAACCTGACTTGCACCAAGTCCACTTATAAGGCACAGCAAGAAAGCACGACTTTGGCTTGCACATAGCCAGCCTTGTTAGCATGTGCCCAGCTGACAAAGAAGGGCTTTGTGGCATCTAAAACAATGAAACTCAAAACCTCAGTGTTCAGGCACGTTCCAGGCTGTAGGGGAATTCTGTCTAAACAGCAGTGAAGGTAGATCTTTCAGGTATGCAGGGTCCAGTGCGCCTGATAAGCAAAAGCATGCAAAACACATCATAACACATCATAACACGGTAGCTGAAACGAGCTCTAGGGGAAAGGAGCGTTACATCAATAGCATTCTGTCTCCCACTTCACTCTGTTGCCGCTTCTTTGAGTCTGGCCAGAACCCCCAAGGCAGGAAAGCGGTCTTGGTCAAGGTCACCTGCAACAAAGATATGTGAACATCATGATGTCGTCTCAAGATACACAATATGAACGGTTGGAGAGCGATGAGTTGAGACGTCCAAAGCTTTGAACAAAGAGCCACCCAGCAATGATTTGTCCAAAGCTCACAAGTTTTCTTCTGCTGCAGGCAAATCCTCCCTGAAATCAAACAGGGCAAATGAGGAAAAGTATGGAAAAGTCATCTGGAAGCATCCAGGAACCATGGATAACCATGGTCTTTCCATGTCTGTTCTTGTTCCATTCGTGTCTAACTGTGTCTCTAACTATGTCTGACTGGGTCATATCTTGTCAGGCTTTCCACCTTCGAGCGCAGCTTTCATGGCTGCCATCTGTTCCATAGACTGAACCTCGAGTGGCGAAGAGTCACGAGCCAGTTGAAGACTTGGAACCCCAATTCTGATTCAGTCAGAACTGCTTCCATGACAGCAGTCCACTCTGGAATGTTTCAAAGATTCAAGGCTTGAAAGAAGGTAACTAGATTTCACGGTTGTTGCCAAGTACACTATGGTATCATCCGATGTAGCTTGGGATATTACTCAAGTCTGGGATTGGAGATCCTTTGCAGAACCCCCACCTTACGTAGGAAGGGTCTTTCCAGCTGCGTAGATTTTTGCCTCAGCGCTCAGCACAATTGGATACAATTCGTTGGAATCAATGTACAGAAGCTGCAAGGTGCAAGTATCAATCAACCAATCAGTAGGAAAAGCTTGGTCAAATATCCTATCTCTTGCCACGTGCAAATTCTCCCGTTGACCCAGTCGTGTCTTACGAAAGCTGGGACGAAGACTCAAACTGTACTCCGTGATGCAGCCTTGCAAAACCACGAGGAGAATGCCCCCTTTGACATCCCTGGAGTGGATAATGTCCCAGTACAGTTGGAAAGTACCGAAGGTTCGTTCAAATCATGTCCTGTCCTAGAGCATCTGTATCTTCTTCGGAAAGCAGCAATAGGAATTGACACGCCCTTAGGATACAAGACCTCTACCCATACATTATATGTCTTGAAAGGTGCTATCTTCCCAATATGCACATCGGTTGTTTCGGGGCCCTATCCAAATCCTAAATATCGAGATGAACATCCTAGTCTATGGAAATCTGGGAGAAAAGGAATCAGAAGCCATCTGAAGACCTGAAGATCGAAGTTTGTCCAAAAACACAGTATGACGTAATTCATGCATTTAGTCATCTTTCATCATCGTTCAGCATTTTTCCACCGTCAGCCTGGATTCTTCCGCGCGCTGCCGTGCCGGTGCCAAAGCCCAAACCAGGATGGCGATCAGGACCTGGGAATCGATGAGGCTTTGCCAGAAAGGCTTGTCAGACACAGAGCATACCTATCCTATCCATTCCTATCCCATCCTGCTGATGCCGACCATCTTGAAGGATTGTCAAAGCTGACGATGGTAGCTGCTCCCAGTGCCCGGATTGCGAGCTTCTCGAAACGACATCACGACAACTTAGGTGTCGGACCAGCAGTGCACATGCTGTCACGGTGCCATTGTTGACAGGTGCGTTGATGAAGACAATGGGGAAAATATACATGACCTCAGGAGGAAAGTTGGAAGCGGCACATGCGGGATGTATTGATCATTCTCAGTCAATGAACCACCGAGAAAGAGAAATGCCGAGCATACCAGCATACCCACATGATCTATCATGATCCCACATATCGACATTCCTGGGCACCGGACTGATGCGGAAAGCATGTGACACACATTCTTTGCAAAACCCGAGCACTCCTTGACCTCAGTGGAAGATATTTTGATTATTTTGGATTCAGACCCTTGTGCGCCATTTGGAGCTGTTATGGGAGTAGTGAGGGCTGAAAGCAATAATGATTCCATATTAGTTATTTCCAGAATTATCCATGTCCACGCGTGGAGCAGCGCCATAAATTGGAGGACAATGTCCTCTATCCATGGTTTCACCCGTTAGCATCAATCTTTTTCGCAGAAAATGAATGCAACTGTGACTGACATTTCCGAAAATTTGACATTGCCTTGCCATGACCTTACCACTGCCTTATCATCCCAAGTATCTCTGAGCGGCACAGCTGCGTTGCAGACCTCTTGCTATGCCCCACTGTGTCCCGGGCCAAAAGCCCCGCCATCCAACCATGAACCGCCCAGACCTCGGTGAAAGAAAGTCTCCAACAAGACACATATTACGAGTCACTACTTGAGGCTGTCCTACAGTAACATATCTAACATATATAATATATATATATATGTATATGTAAATACATATCCATACTTCTCAATTGCTTCTCTATATATCATGTTCATTTTCGTAAGTGGATCTACAACTTATATATATGTTCTGTATATGTATGGTAGTATACTGATTGTAGAAATGGGTGATTTTCGGTACCACATTTTGAGAAACACCTGACACAACCCATTGTGAAGGTTGAATCACTCAAGGAAGGCGTCTACTCTCAGGGCTTCCTTGGAAGACCACGGCAAGCATGCGGAAATTATGAGGACACGAGGAAACCATTCGAACGAATTCATATGTATATATAAATAAAAAAATATATATATATACATTGTAAGTACAAGTCACATACGAGTATAAGTAAATCATGTGAGAAATGTAAATACATGTATTCATATGTATTCATATCATACATTCGAATAAATGTAAGATGAATTTGAATACAGTTTCTGAAAGTCAAAATGATGGTACCAGAAAATACATCAAATAGTTTGGTCATTTTTGTTAGGAAAAACAACATTTTGGAAGGTCTCTGACGTATGAAGATGAAAATACTGGTAAGAATCCAGTCCCGACAAAGTTTCGCATCAAACACAAAAACTCATCTGAGAAAAATAGCAGCCTTCGACAACCTTCCGTACCTCCTTTTGCCTGCTATCTTTGAGGGTTCCCTCAAAAACAACCCGGTTCACTGGTTGGTCAACCCCCTCAACCATCCCAATTTTATCGAATTGTTGGGAAAAATATGGAAAGATAACAAATGATTAATGATTAAAACCACGAACCAGTTGAATTTGGAGGCAAGGAAAAAATGCATTTCACCGGCGCTGTGTTGCGGTATCCTAGTCTCGAGTCTTCAATTCAGTCTTGCCTCATCATACAATGGGTAAATAAAGTAAATTCAAACGCAAATGATATCACCTCAATACTTAGATTTTTTTGCCGCTCGTGGATCAATTCTGTTTCGAGCTCTATTCGACCCATTCTGATGCCAAGCGTCCACAACCACCAGAAGATTGCGGAAATCTGCGACCTGTGAACTTGACGAGACATCAGGATCGTCAAAATCTTCTAGTGTGGGAGCAGCTTGGTAAATCAAGGCCAAGCGGGAAAACCAGCAGCCCATTGGTCAAATCCAGTACACAGAGTCACTGAGCTTCTTTCACTGCTTCCATCAAGGGTTAGGTTAGCGCGGTTTAGTGTCAATTCACTTATACAGGCAAGAATGCTTGGTCTACACCGTTGCTCTAGGTGTGCAAATCTGAGCAGGGAGAATTGAGATGAATGCTTTGTCTCTTGCGCTTATGATGTGTACGTGGCACTTGCCTGGTCCCAGCTGCAGTTTTCGGTGACTCCTGCTGAGCTGGTAGATTGCTGGCAGATTGAGCTATCCCACAAGTGCAAATCTAAGCTATAAAATTCACATGATCCTGTATAGATAGTTCTTCAGAAACTAGAGAACTATGAGGAACTGTTTTGCTATCTTTTTGTTCATTGACTATCTCATGCAAAGGAACATTCCTCCTGCAACAATGAATGCTTCCCAATGCAATCTTTGCACCACAGTATGTCCTTGTGAGTCGACCCAGGAGTGCATAAAAAAGGCTATGCAAAAGAAGGAAGTCAGCAGTTCGCCCAGCATGATGTTTGTCCTCAAATGGCAGAAGTTTTTGTGCAGGATGCTGCACACCAGGACACTAGACTTGCAACAACTGCAAAGCAAAACATGGCAAAACAAAATGAACTTTCAATCGACTTCTTCCTGGGATTTCGCATTGACAGGAAGGCAATGCAGCTGGCAGATCCTTACAGGGCTATCTCCAGTAAGTTCCTTGACTGCCAGTCTACAAGCAATCACTCTTGGCCTTGACTCGTCAGGATATCTGCTTTATAGGTTTTATCCTGTCGCTTCACCAGTTGATTCGTTCTCAATGCCACGATGTCAACCTATGTTGAGATGATCTTCATTACTAGCCATTGCTATTGAGTCTTCATTAGCCATTGCTATTGACCACGGCCACCGAGTCGCTTCTGGATATAGAATGGCACACGATCACCACGCGTCAAGAACCTTGGCACAATTGTTGTGCGGTAGAGCAGCCCCGTGTGATCGTCACGTGTGACCACTTCTTCCAGTCCCAAGCCCCGCCTCTCTGCCAAAATGGACGCTGAGCAAGATAGGAAAATACCTGAGGCATGTCTAAAATGCACTGAAGGCATCTGATTTGTTTCTACATCGCTGGTCCAGAATGTTCTCTTCGAATTAAAAATCCACTGCTGACCGGTCAATAGAAGGCAGGCATAGTCTTCAGGGACTCATAAACACAATTTGGACAAAGAAAGAATCAAATGTGACAACAGGAGTACAGAACCCGGCTCCCACACAAGTCCTGGAACAACAGAATTCAAAGAACATCAAAGAACATCAAATTTTGATCTGATGGTCAAAATTCAACGTTCTGTGTCGCAGCCATCATTTACGAACAACAGTGCTAGAGTTGCTCCACTCCGCCCGAACGCGATGTGCAAGGTGCTGCAAAGGAGACTCAGAATGCCCAGGTTTGGCCGAAGAAAATGTCCTTCTTGACTCCAATAAGGCCGCCTCAAAAACCAACGTTGGTGGACCTTGAGACCTGCAGAGTCCATTTACGAACAAATCGAACAATTTGCAAGAGATTGTAGTGGCAAACACAACGTGACTGCTACTGTAAATCACTGGTAGTCATCGAGATATGGAGAAGAAAACTCGACACATGAGGTACCAGTACCAAGACAGCTTGCAATATCATGTCATCACATTTCGACCTCGATCTTGTCCCTGCAAAGGACCCTGTCCGATGTGTCCCTGGATATAACTTGGAAAAGCCTCGAAGGCCCAGTCAACTAGTGGGCAGCAAATAGAATAGCAAAATAATGATGTTCTGGTCCGATCGATTCTGGACGCTATGGGCAATTCCACCATGGAGATCAAAACTTCGCAGTTCTATGGGCCGGCACTTTTGTCCAGTCGAGAACCAAGCTATGTCATGGGTATACACTGTGGACCGTGAATCAGGGCGATGTTGTTGGCATCTCAATCACCCCGCGGGTGAAGTTCAAAGCTTGCATTTTGTCTGGGGTCCCACGCATGAAATACAGAAGTCGAACCTTAGGCATCTCAGGAGGTCATTTCTGTTCCTGCTGATCAGTTGACGCGATGTCGGTTCCGTGCAAAGAAGGAACTTCCAGTTGAGTTGAAATGAGACGCCGTCTCTGTACAAAATCAAGCGTTTACTATCATCGCTGATCACCGTCGTCATATTCTGCCGAATAATTCTTGTACAATTGTAGTCTGCCGAATAATTCAATTCTTGTACTCAGATCTCTGTATCAACCCAAACGACATCTGAGAGCTTTGCTTGTGTAAAGGCAGCCACAGCCTTGGCCAAGCCATTGACGTTCCAAGGTTCAAGTTTAACTTCCGTCCTTGGACTTGGGATGACTTGGGTATCTTCTGGACTGTTCAGGCGTACCACTTGCAGTTCTTGGAAGCTGCTTGAGTTCATCGTGAAAGAATCTTCCAGTTCTTGCGATTTAGTCAATGCAGCTGGACAAATGCATTGGAAATCATTGGAACACATTGACCCGGCCCGTTTGCATAGTCATTGCATTGCCTATGCAGCGAACATAGTCATTGCATTGTCATTTGTATCCTATGTCGCCTCTAAATACCTTTACATCATTCTACATCCTTGGCGTCCAAGCCGCGGCTACACTGTCGGCCTGACTGGGGTTCCGAGCCGCTGCAACTAGAGCGATCGCGGCCCACCTCAGTCGTTTGAAGATGTTTCAAACCCGGGATGATCAATGTCTCAACTGGACAAGGTCCAAAGAAGGTGTTCAACATGACATGTGTTGCCGAGGAATCTCTTAAGAATAGAGCTACGTTGTCACTCCAAAGTATCACACATTTTAGGTACACAGCGAAAAATAACAGATTTTTGAGATATGTTACCTTTTTTGGGATTGGTTCCTTTTTTGATCTTAAAGGATCTCCAGCACAATGTGATGACAAACTCGCCCATGAAGCCATGGCCACTGGTTTTCTGGTGTTTGCGGTCCAAATTGTATGCCGGAAATTCCCGGAATTGTAACGAATTTTTCCGGAAACCCAGATTTGCATAAATACCATCACACAATTGAACTTTTTTTCATGGAAGAGACCACCAAATCATTGGTGTCCCTTTATTCTGATGTGTTACTTTTATTTGCCTGTGTTGCTCAAATTCCCAGAGAAACCCTGTGTTGCTAAAATTTTAACATCTGGTTGATCTAGTTGGTGATTACAGGGATTGTCGCTTCTGACTTGTGAACTTGTTAGTTTCTGAATCCAAACATGGCGTTCACCTTTTCACTCCGAGCCTGGATAAATAAGTTCTTTCAAGCCAACCATGAGTTGGCCAAAATCACTTCCAAGGCGAAGCTATCGAAAGTGCATCAAACTTCCCCCCAAAACGGTTGCGCTTTCCTGCAGGCAAGTTGCTGCTGAGTAGTATATCGTCTGCCCAGAAGCAAGCGAGACCTCGCCCCGTTGTGATTCTCGCAGCTGTTGAGACCATCATTCCACCCTATGTCAAATGGAACACAAACTTGACTCGGGCTCGAAAGTAGATATTCACTTGATATCACTTGATTACAGGCCCATCAAAAAGGTGCTTGAACGAAACACGATCATCAAATATCAAGTGAAATCACAGCTTTGCTCAGGATTACTCAGCTTTCAGTGTATGGAGTATCATCACTAGTCGTGCCGGTTTTGAATTTGATATCCTCCTTTGGTGGCTGAAAGAATGCAACTGTGAAGCTCATTAAATCTCCCCAAAAACAAACTGCACAATGCAGAATAATCACCAATGCTCCAGTCATTCTGTCGGAAGTGGGAGACTCAAGGACAACAAGGAAACCTTTCACTCACCAGCATAAACTGGCAATGTGGATCCTGGGCGCACGTGCAAAAGTGCTGTAGTGGGAAGGTTCACCTGTCAGCTTCGGAATGCAAAAGGGACCTGCCTTGAAAGCTCCAAATTGAATCTAAATAGAAGTCCTCTCTCACTTGGCAAACAAGTTGTCACTGTGGCCATTCGTTTCATCTCCAGCACAGTCCCAATAAAATTTCCTTATCATTGCGATCATCCATTCAATGTAACCAAAATCAAAAGAATGATGTGCCAAGTCTGTCTAATCACGTGAAACAAGCAACCACGAAACCATGAGACTCGTGTGAGCAACCACAATGCTTCACGATCTTCGCTCTGCCACTGATCTATTGTGTCTTGATATGTCTTGATGAATCTTTTCAAAAGTCTCATGTCTACAACCTACAAATATTCTACACATAGCAGTCAAGTGATGTCTGCCTGAGCCATGATCTTCAAGCTTCCTGCATTGAAGGTCCGAAGGGCTTCTAACATGGCCTTGGTGGCCGTTGGGGCGCTGTGCTGAGGTCCATGGCAGCGCTCTGAGATCCTGACCATCTGCGCCGCACAAAAGCAGGCAGCAACCTCAGACGTGCGTTTGGAGTATCTAAGAGTTACATATTAAGTACATATTAAGTACAACTGGTACATATAGTACATATAGTATACATGCAGGACAACTTCTGGAAGAAAAAAGCATGGTCTGGGAAGGTGAGGCTATTCATTTGACATCTCTTATTCATCCTTGTGGTATCTCAGCAAACACAGCTGCAATCCAGAGCTTGACTTCTGACTATGGTCCAGAAATCAAGTTCCTCTCAATAATTCCCAAACACGATGACTTACACCTTGACTTCTCTTGCTTAGAGAACACTCTTGCTTAGATCATTTACTTAGATCATCTTAGATCATCTTAGATCCAGAGATTAAAGGCAAGTAATTCCAGCACATGCAAGCGCTTGTCTGCCAATATCATCAGAGCTTTGGTCCCCAGCAGGAAGCGTCCAATAGTTTCGCCGTATCTGCAAACAACGCCTGCAGATTCAAATGCTTGGCCAATGCTTGGGAACAGAACTCACTACACTGGGCAAGCTCACAAGGATCAAATGTCTTGATGGACGCAAGCTACTCCGCATGGGATGTCCCTGGAGTCTGGAGCTGGGGAATCGTTTGGTCCAACTGCCGAGTGAACGAACACTGTGTTTGTGTGTGTGTGTGTGTCCCAGCACCAAAGGACCAAACGACGTACAAATATCTACAGTTTTGAAACTCGCTTTGATGTTGCAGCTGGACGAGATTTGAGTGCAACGATGTACATGAAAACAAAGCAACAAAACCGAGGTATTTGTATAATGACATCTGAACAAAGAGCGGCTTGCACTTTGTAACCATTTGTACAAGAACAACAACTGCACAGGGAGTCTGTTTTTCATAATCGAGAGTTTACGTCAAACACATGATCGATACATCATACAATTTCAACATATTTCAACTATACAATATCAGCTTCAAGCACTCCCATGCACTCCCCCCATGTGAGCAGGTGCCTCACCCCACGGCGACCCTCTAAGAGAAGGCCCAACCAAAGGCCGAAGATCACAGAAAGCATGTTCTTGCCCTTGGTGAAGCTGTTTTCCAAGCGAGACACCCCACCGTTTGAAACCAGGCTTGGGCTTTGTTCGAAAGCCCTGGGTTCTAGTGACTCGCATCTCAAATGTGAGCATCTGATTCTCTCTTCACAAGATCTGAGCCTGAGTCATTTGAATGCATTTCATAAAGCATGACTAAAGCTTTGCGCCAAATCAAGTGACTTAAAAAAGTGTTGTGTTTACGGGCATGAAATTCAAGCATTCCTGACGGTCAACTGAAGTACTGCAAGCGAGCATGAGACTTTCTATTTTCGGGATAGCTATGGAAACCTGGTGCCAGCCTGCCGTAGCCTGCCGTAGCCTACCCAGCTGGATCGGGTCTCGAACGCACAAAGCAAGCGGCACCAAGGCTTGACAACTATGAACAGCAGACCTTAACAGCGCCATGGCCCAGGCGACCCTTTAAGGAGATGAGAATGAGTCCATATTATGAGAGAAAGATATCATAAGATATCACCTTCATTGAATCAAGCTAAAAGCTTGAATATCATAAAGATATCATAAAAGCTTGCATTTTCGATCATAAACCCGTGTTCCCTGACCAGCACAGTTTTCACCTCCGAGAACTGATCATTCTTTGATGCAGCACACACAACTTCAAAGTTAGTCATAGCATGTACAGTAATACTTTTGCAGAGATTGCGAGAAAGCGCTCCTGTCAACAGTGTTTTCATCAAATCTGTGGATTCTCGTACCTAGAACTGACGTGCGAAACATGTTCTTGTGCGCGCCATAAATTTTCTATGCATCACGTGCTGGAATCTGGAACACCCAAACGGACATCCAGGCCATTCCTACATGTAAATATCGCTGTGATGGAAAGCGATTCACAGAATGTGTGCAGAGCTACAAAATCATCGGGCTTCCGCCACTTCCGCAGCTTCCGCCACCAAAAGTGCTGGGAGATGTGCATCCAGGCACCCCGGCCAAGACACCAGCAGCCCTTTGGAAGCATCCAGCAGGACAAAGAACGACATCAACCAGGCGATTCGCCTGGAAAGCACGACATCAAACTCTGGTCCTGTGGTGGTCGCTACAAAGCTCTGGCGTCTGTGTGAGCGAGAAGCATGTCAGATATGTCAGCCCAAGTTTTTCATCGGAAAACAAAGATGAAAAAGAGGTGCTGCATTTGCTGTTGGGACTACCAAGCTACAATTGAAAGATTTGACGTTCTTCTAGAAAGCTGTAAGCTGACACTGACACGTGCTGACACCAATCTTCTACCGCGATAGTAGCTCATCATGCAAAGAATCAAAGGAATTAGCGCCTGATTTCCTTGGGAGGCTGACCGATGCCAACCTCAGTGAACCACTAAGAGTGTGATGATGGTGTGGGTATATGTGGGTATGGGGTGAACACATATCTTATATCATCTTATATTGTGCTCTCAGTGTATCACTGTACATGTGAATATCACGAAGTTCATCTCATGTACAGCAAATGTTGTTTTGGAAAGGTCTTTGAGCGACATGCATAGTGTAAACATGAACTCCTGAATACAAACCATGGGAAGTCAACCACTGCCATGGGGTGCAAAAAAGTCCCGAGATCCAAACAAATGTCATTCATAGTCTATGCAAGTTCGTTCGGACAAGTAGTGGCGGCGCCAATAATGACCCATGCTGGCAGGGGCAATCCGTACTTGAACATAATGCCGTAGATACGCACTATAGGCTGAATGCACATTGACATTGGATGTGTTTGGCTAACAGTGTCCAAAAGGATGCTAGTGGCGACGATGTGTAGCTGTAATGGATCAAATGTATCAAAGCCTGTGCTTTTCTGTAAGAAACAAAATCACAATAGTAGCAGCATTCAAGGCCATCCACATAATATAAGGCTCTTTTGAAAGCTCAAGTCTGGATGAACTGTAATCACTCGAATCCTTGACTGTCACTTCAAAGGGCATTTTGAGTGACAAACCACCCGTCTCAGTGAAGACGACACCGGGAGCACCTGATCTGCGCAACCGCTACCACTGGCGCAGGCAAAGCTGTTGCCCGTCGCTTGGATTCTGGACTCAGATGACCTCCTGTGGTACCCATAGCAGTTCTAAACACTGGAAGCTCAACATGAAAACCTCCTACCATCATCTACCCTTTACACCTGAAATATCCAGCAAATTACTTTTAACATTTCCAATCAGAATCTGTACATATATAATCCTTCGTTCTTTAAAGCACAATCCTATTCCTCCATTCATTTCATGCCCCTAGTACTGTCTGACATCACTGGTTCACAGCTTTCACGCAGCGGTTCGAAGCACGTCGCAAGGGGCTGCCAGTTCGTCGAAAAGACTTGGTGCTTTATGTCTCCTCGGGTCCCGCTGCACAAAATCAATCGACCTGGGAAAACCTTGTTTCAGCCACCAATTCCTCGAAGTTTCGAACGTATATAGATTATAGATTTTCCCAGAAAGCTATATGTATATGTAAATATATATATATATTTGTCTATTTATCTATTTTGAAATATATATATATAAATATACATATATACATATATATATATATACATATGGCATACACACACATATATATATATATATAATATCAGTCATGGCAATATCATCTTGAATATTTCTGCACTTGTGTAATTTCTTCAAGGTTTGAAACACATGAAATCTCATCAAACATCACATACATCATGAAATAGAATTCACCTGAATGAACAATGATAGGGACAAAGAAATCAAACTCTTTGGAGTTCCCCGGAGTTGTAGACGACAAACTCAAAAGAGTGTGAGGCATGCTGGGGTAGCAATCTCTCTGAAGATCCTGGAAAATGTTCACCCAATTTAAGCCCTGCGGTAACAAGGGTTTGGCACAGAAATCGGTAGCATTCGATCCAAATACTTGCATCTCCAAAGATGTGCGAAAGAAGTTGTTAGGACTTCATCTTTCAGGCAGCAGGATGCTATCAAGCGACAAACTTTTTCCCAGGGTTCCATTGCTGGCACGACTGTTCGGCCTGGGCATGGCCGCAGGCGTTAGCTGTGTTGCAAGCATCGAGGACGACACGCTTGGTTCATATTGGTTTCTTTGCCAATCGGTTGCCCTGTAATCCTTGCTCACCTGAATGTCAGCCAGTGGGTGGCTAGTGAGCACTGGGATGTAATTGGGAAGCTCCAATAGGGACTGGTCAGATTGATGGAAATATCATGAAGATCATCGTGCTCATGAAGCTCAAGCAAATTCTGTCAAGTTGCGAGATGTCGACAGGTTGGCCAGCCAATGGCAAGCAACAGAGCATCTCAGTGCGGGCACGGGTGGCTGTGGTGAGTAATGCATTCAAAGTCTGGTCATAGCTTAAGAGTTTCTTCCAACATCAGCTGGCAAGTCACGGAATTGTTGCAAGATTCGAATGCATAAATATGAATATGTCAATGGATTTGTCAACTGTCAACAACTCCGGCAGGTGATTACAAGCTGCATCAGGGAAAGTGTTCAAACCATTCGCAAGTGTTGCAAGACTGGTGTGTGTGTGTGTGTGTGCGTCCCAAACAGTCAAAGAGGATAGCTTGCCAGATTTGCATAGTTGAAACAGGTAGCTACAGTACTGCCCTCTTTTCTTTACAATTTCCTTTCTGAATCCTCAAAAATGCCCATTCTGATTCCCAGCTGTCGCTGATCACATCTCTCTTTTGAGTGCCGCAATGGTTCCAAAAATTTCTTAGCTCACAGCTGAGACTGCATCGGTGCCATCCCTGGAGGCGGTCATGCAACAAACATTTGACCAATGGAGATCTTCTGAAAGTCTGAGGAGCAGAACTTTGTTTTCTAATTTATATTCTAATTTCAGCTAATAATGATTCAATCTGTCTCCAACTGCTCAATGCAAAACTTTAGAACCTTGTAGCATCTGCCCTGTATGAAGGACTCTTCAAAACAGCATGTTGTAGCACAGTATGACATGCAAGTGCTGGAGGACTTTTGAGTCCCCGGCATATTTCAAACGCCAGGGTGCACGCAGGTCTCTGTGGAGTGTTTATCTTTGATGTGCTGATAACATTAGTGTCTATTCCTTTCCGAATGATGGTTTGAAGGGAACCTCAGTGAAGCCAGCCACTTCCTTGTCCCCCCTGTTCGTATTTCATTAATTACCAAGCAAAGCCCACATCTCCAAACTCTAAGAGTTCGAATGCGCCCAATCTAAAGCCCAGATATGACAATATCATAAGCTCCAAGAAATGGGGCCATTCCTCTGTTAGATTCCTCAGTCATCTTCAGCCTCTTTCTCTGACACATGAAATTTCTATATCAGAAGTGTACTGTGTCAGTTTCCAATTCAGAAGCCAAGAAGACCTGACACAGAAACAGACTGTGGCACGTGCAGCTCAGCATCCGGTGTAGGAACTGGAGCCAAAATTGTTTCAGTTGCACCATCGACAAACACGAACTAGTCTGAATAAGTGACAAGAGTTCCACTGAGTTCCTGATTGAAATGCAGCCATTGCAGCCATTGCACTTCCTTCGCTAAAAGTAAAGATAAGGAAACTGATTTTGCACCTCAACATCACTTCAACTAATTGAAGTGGAGGGTTAGGAAGGTGTCGGGGAAGGTGTCGGAGTTACCACCTTCCTTGCACAAGACATCTAGGTTCTTCCAACTCTGCCCCCCTTTGTGTTCACGGATGACACGAGGCTGAGAAACCGCACGCTAGGCAGAGAGAGATTCCCTAGCAGACTGTCAAGACTGGACTCGAGCTTGGTCGGAATGGTTGGAACCTGCTTCCAGCTGTCGCTTCTTTTGATCCGCAACTGGCTTTTGATCATCTCACATCTTCTCATATCTTCTCACATCTGACATCCAACTCCTCGCGACAGCATGCCTTCAGACTCCCTGCATGACGGCCCAGAGATATGCTTGACTGCTTGATGACCCATAAGATCAGATCCTAAAAATGGTGGACACTTGCTTCAACCGAGGATCTGATTTTCAGAATGCTCACAATGCAGGAGTTCTTTGGAAGGACAAATCATCAAGAATAAAAATGAATAAAGGATGAACAAAAGGCTGCTTGTAGCTTCAAGCTGCTTCCTTAAGCGCCATATTTGCCACTTCTTGCAGGACATCTTGTGATGCCTTCTCACCCCCAGCCATAGATAGAATAAGGAGTAGGATAATCAATTAGGGAGTAATTGTAGGGTTGAGAAGATTTTGAGTCGACCATAAAAGGCTCTACCTTGACTCTACATGCTGACACCTCCATCCACTGGACACTTCCCGCAGCGGCATTCTCCTTGCACAGCTGCTTAGGCCTAATTGCCAAACAGCTGGAGCTTACCGCAAACAGTTGAGCTGTGCAGGTGACCAAAAGACATCAACCATAACTGGTGATTTCTCAAAATAGAACATATTAAATGGATATAAATGGTGGTTTCTCAAGATAGGGGTACCGCTAAATCATCCAATATCAACAATTTGTAGTGATAAACCAACCATTTGTGTGGGTCCCTATTTTGAGAAACACCCAAGTGTTTGGTTGGGGGCTTCCACCATATCCTCATCTTGGACACAAAGTAAACCTGCGACCCAGCAGCCACCAAAGTAGAAGCAGTGGAAGACTGGTACTTGAAGGTGGCTGGCAGGGCCTTCACACGCTTGTAGTACCTGGCAAAGAAATCCAATGATACGTGTTTTGAATGGACATCAAACGTACTTCTTCTATGTGCATGTTACCGACCAAGCCTGGCCAAACGATGAATGCGGCTCTCCACCAAAATCAGGCGAAACTTGGAGTCCTTGTCCTGCGAGCAAACCACTTCATAGCCCTTGAAGTGACGAAGTGACTGGGCAATACATGACAGTCACAGGATGTCACCGTAGAGTGACGGTACCTTGCGGTTCTTGTCCAAGTGCTTGCGGACAGAGACAGCCTTCTTGATCAAGAAGTACAGATCCTTTCTACAGCTCACGGCACATGGGTGTTTTTCAGACCCTAAAGTCACCCATTGATCATCTAAAACAAGCTGGGGAGGGGGATGATTCCGGGGACCCCTACTTTGAGAAATATCCACATTGAGACCAAAATGCGTAAGGGCCGCCAATGGTACTATACTCTTGCGCTGAACCATGGAAGATCTCCTAACACCACATTGCATCAAACGTAACCTCAGCATTTTTGCATGATTGTAGCAGCAATCCTCAGGCAAGGTGGGTGCGACGCCGTTGGTCCTGTCATGCCGCCAGGAGATGAATAAAAGAGCTTAGCTCAAGCATTGTAGCCGTCTTAAGAACAGCACGGCATCTCTGGTGAAGCAATGATGCCTAATGGTGGATACAAGTACCAGTTGGTCAAAACTGGTGGAGACTAGTTAATGGCTGATAATGGTTGATAGAAGCAACAATTTCACGGATGCATCAACACCTTGCACAGCAAAGCGGTGCTAAGGTGCGTGCGCTACAAAGTATTTCAGAATTGTGCAGCTTAAGAGAAGAATTGCTGAGCGAGTACTGGACCAAAAGTATCTACAATCTACATACAGTAGTTGGCCAATTCAGTAACATGACCCTGACATACCCTGACACAATGCAGGGTGTAGGCAAAGCAGGCCTTGACGATCCTTGATGCAAGTTCTTGCAGTGACAGCAGTGCAATGGTTGCGACAATACAAACGAAACGGTAGAATACTAAAACAGTTTTAGAGCATGAATATTCATGCAATGCAGATCATGCCCGCTATTTCGCCAAGTATCCCAACGTGAGTGAATGAACAATCCGTTTCGGTGCCACTACGATGACGTGTGCAGTATTACAGTTTTAAGCCACACATGTTGACGATAACATCATTTACTTTGTATCAATTTGTAGCACTGGGCTTGTTTTCACCCTCGCCGGGTCAACGACAAGGAAAGCTCACAGGTTGGGATCCCGTGTGGCCACGGGGAAGTGGCCAGGTCGACTTGAGAATTCGCAGAATGTGGTTGCCAGTCACCGCCTTCACCTCACAGCAAGATCGGCAAGGCAAAGCGGAGATACCTGATGGATTGCACATGCTGAAACCTCCACCGCTTGGAATTCAGATTCAAAAAAAAGATCCAAGAAAACAAGAAGTTGGAAACATTTGAGCAGCCATTAAGGTCAGAGAAAGGAAAGCGACCCTCTTTGCGAGTTCTCCGTTGTTTTACGTGTGTCTACAGTGTCGGAAAAGTTATAGTTATACTTCTTTTTTGCGAGCCAGTGTAGGTTTGCAAGGTTCTGCGCATATTCTCGCCTAGAGCTCTCTCCGAGAACATAAATCTCATTCTGGCAGGATTCGGCGGAATATAATTTCATATCATAAATCATAATCATAAGTGTTCAAAGTAGATCTCAGGAACACTGCGCTGCAGGACCATCTTTCGTCGCTTGGGAATCGTTGGAGTCAAGATCACGACCAACCCACGCTGACACCAAAATTTCAACAACAAACCAGCAAACGATAAGAAAACCATCGAACTGTGCATGAAACTGAACACCCACAAACCGCATCAAACCACACTGTCAAGTACATATTATGCAGAAGCATTTCTTAATACTTTTCTTGCTGAATCTGTGAGAACGAATATGAACGAATCATGGCAACCATCAAACTCTCAACTCTCTTTCAGCGTCCATGATCATGGCCTGGGGCACGCCGAAACTGTCCCTGAGCAGCGCTTGGCTCGGCATTGCTTCGAAGAATCCCTTGTGCTATCAACATCAAAGGCGACGTCGCCTCCAATTGTGTCATCAAAAGATAATTTTGAATAGAACATAATAGAACTGTGATCGAGTCTGTGATTGTGGGTTCTTGTACCGTGCCTCCTCGACATGGTTTGGAATCCAGTTGCCAAAAGGCGACGACAAAATAAGATTTGTCAAAATGATAGATCCAAACTACCCATGACTGAGTAATTAACCTGCATAGACTGCTAAGGAAGCGGAATTCGTGTCAGTCGTGTCAAACGTTGCTTCCTTACACGTGCTGATGTGTCTTCTACCATCTTCTACCCAACCTGCCTCAATGTGACGCCAATCTGGGAAGGAGTCAACCTGCCAGAAGAAACAAACGCGGTCTGGCCATGCCAAACTCTTGAGCAGAGTACCGAGACAACAAGCTATCGCTGCAGTTTTGCAAATCACTTCTCGTGTCTGCTCGTGATCTTTAACTTAACGGCCAAACATTTACAAAATTTACGAACATAAAGAATCATACTTCGGTATGCTCTCCAACAAGGAGCAAAAATATGCAAAAATTAGAAAGCAACCACACCCGGAAAAACAACAACAAAAAAACAAAAACAACCGAAGCAAAAATGACAGGAACAGTCGCAACAAACGGAGGAACACCCTCTGAGTTTTGTGGGTGAAAACCTTTGACAAAAGCCATCCAAGATCAGCAACAATCGCAGATAGACAAACAAAAAGACCATGGGAACACAGCGCAAATGAGAAATTCCTTGTGAAAGCAAGGACTGATTTGAAAAACAAAAAAAGGTGACTCGTGAACACGGCAGATACGAAACACCTAGTTTGGCAAGGAATGATGTTGGTTCAAGTTGCCACTCATTCGCTACCTTGATTTGCTTATGTTCTTCCACCGCGTCTTTACACTATACAACATCCAGCATGAACCTGCAAATGCGAACATGTTTGATATTGTACGTATTATGGACCTAAACAACACAAATGTTGAAAAAACACACATTTCAGATCTTCACACGTCACGCACTGCAATCTGAAATTACCCGCTAAATATGAAGTCAGTGTTTCCCAACACACGGATGTTTGTCCAGATCAAACAAATCACATCATCAAGCACTAAGCCCCACGCCCCTTCTTTGCCAGCTTGCAAATGTGATCCACCACGTCCTGCAGTGCCCATGCCAATCATAGAAACCCATATCAGGCTATCATATGTTGTTGCTACCAACCATCTTCATCCACATTCTCTCATCATCTATCATCTATCCTTGACAACCAGCTGCTGCATTCCTTAGCCAGGTGACCAAACACAAGGCAACTCTGCAAGTGCCATGGGAGGGTCCGAAGCTCGATTTTGCTGTCTAATAACTACTGGTACCAAAGGGTTGGAATATGAAAGCAGGTCTTGCCTGAGAAGAATTTCATGGGTGTCTTTGCTTATCCAAGAAATCTCCAGTGGAGAAGCGCAATCTTTAAACCCAAGGTTGATATAGGTCGATTCTGGCATGGATAGTTCCACATGTTCCACTCAGTGTCAGTGTCACAGAGTGAAGGAAAACCTATGGAAACGATATCAATACTACCGCAGCTGCGGTGCTGCACCGCAGATCTTGCAGCCAGTGGCATCTCCTCAGACTTCATCTTGAGCCAGGATGGTGGGGTGCGCTTGTAGGGGACAGCCGAAGAGGCCTCAGTGGCAAGCCATGTAGCGTCGGTACTCTCCCTGCATCACAAGGCTCTGTTCTGGAGACTGGAAACCGTGGTTGGGAAGCAGAACATCACAAATTGGGTCTCCACATACCAGCTTGAGGGTGGCGGGAACAAATTCATGTGTGGTGCTTCCAAGTAGCAATGCCCTTTCCTTTGCCATACATTCCTCAGCAAACCGCGAGTCCATTCCTCTTGAGACGTGGCAAGCTGCAAGCATTGATGAACCGACTGCACTTTGTACAAACCTTTCCATTGTGTCAATAATGCAACATGAACAGGCACTTTCAAAAGATTTCAAATTTCAAGAGGCTTCCGGCTTCAGGTATTTCTGAAAGCCAACCCCCATCCCTGAGCTTTGAAACGTCCCATGGTTGATGCCTTGCAGGGGACCACTGTTGGTGGCATTCCGTTGAAACCATTGAAACTGTAGCTCGAGGATGTACTTATTGCAACACAGATTGTCTTGGCGTTCGACTCTTGGTTGTTGGCAAATATAAAAATGAGACAAAACAAACAAAGAAACAAACAAACAAACAAACAAACAAACAAACAAACAAACAAACAAACAAACAAACGCATTGGTTTGATTTGATTGGATTGCATTGGATTGGATAGGGGAAAACAGCCCACTATTGGGCATCTTGATAAGGATCACATCTGTCCAACGACCCAAGGCCTTGAGGAGAGATGCTTCAGCTAGTTGATCAGTAAAGCTGAGCTTGAGCCAGTCTGACATTGCGATCGGAATGCCTTCAATCAGTTTGGTCATGAAGGTCTCCTAGTTGCCTAATCTATTATCATCAAATGTTCATCCTATTCTATCATCATCCAAATCATTCATCCAAATCATTGCCAACTTTGGTCATAGTTCAATAGTTCAAGATTGAGCCTCCTGAGGAGAAGAATCGGAGTTAAAGCATCCTCTGTTGCAGGCTGAAGGTAGTCTTGTGACTTCAGAACGCCCTTTGCTGCACTCGGAGGAGGCATCAAAATGGAACCATGAAAATGACTTCTGTCCTAACCTATGAAAGATACTGTAGAGGTTGGTTCATCGCTACTAATATGGCTCACAATTCATGAGATATGATATCATCAATTCCTGTGGTGCAATCCCATCTTAACGCTCAACTAGCAGACCTCTCAACGGCAAAATCGGCTCCTAAAAACTCATTCTACATGTGGACAATGCAGGCTCCAAAGCCATTCCAGATCATCAGCTTTGGTCCCTTTCAGCAGTGTCTGCTTTTTTGGCCCCCTTTGACATGTCCAAACAGTATGAAGCTCTACACAATTTCACAAGAGATGTTCCTGCACTCAATGATGCAGAACGCTGGTATGGCGTTGGTTTGACTGTCAACACCGCAAAGCAGTACAGCAACTCCAGATTTTGTGCTTCATCGCATCGGTAGTGGACCCAAAGGATTGGTGCGACTTGGTACCTCGTTTGTGCGGTCAGCTGCGCAAAAACGGAGAAGGTAAGGAGGTGTGGAACGTTTCTCTTGAGCTACACTGGCAGTGGTGAACAAAAATGACAATGCTCAATTTTCCTTAGTGTTACCCTTACATTATATAATTGTTTGGAACCTAGTGGCAAGAGATTGACATAAGTTACAGACATGCTGAAGGAAGCTGTGTCACAACGGCCACTTCACCCTGATCTCAGAGGCCCACGATGGAAGGTTGCTTCAAAGAGAAAATTGCCGAGCCAGCGCATGTAATGAAGAGGACCTCAGTTTCAAGTCAACATGGATGTTTGAGACACAAACTGAAGATGAAATTTGGAAGATATTGCATAGTTCGAGACTCGAACCTACATGAATTTCGCAATAGTCCCTGGTGGTGAATAGTCGAAATCCGGTCCGTGTGAAACCACCAACCAGTTGATCTTCAGTCGAGCAACTGCATGTGATGGATTCTTCCAAAAGTGTCGTACGCTTGGTTTTGTGCTTAGCAACTGGATGTTTGAATAGGGGAATTGCATGGCATTGCGGAACTCAGATTGAAGTCAGACCACATTGAGGAAGCTTAAAGAACCACTCCTCCTTGCACCACAGCCTGTATTTCAAGGCGTTTCATCCAATGTTCTGAGCAAACACCGAGTGTCAAACCAAAATACAGCAAAGGGCGATCACATATTGGTGAGCCTGGCATTGGAAGACCAGTGAAGGACGAAGCGGCCCTGCTGGACAAGTTGCAGCAGCGGAAACCCTATTACTAGCCCATTACTTTGTGATGCCTTGCCGCGCTTTTGTGGCAAGACCCTGAAACACTCTACCTATATACCGCTAGATGCTAGCAGAATTAGATCTACTCAAATGCCTGCGCAGTATGAGCTAGTGGGCTGAGGATGCATTGTGAAGCTGGAGCAATCTAGAAGTGATGGTACTAAACTAGACTATTAGTGATTATCAATGACTATCATGATCTCCAAGTTCTCCGACCATTTGATTCACTATAAACGCCTTTCTTTTGCGGACCTCCCGAGCGTCTTGAAGAAACCCCTCTTCCATGCAATCCGCCAACTGCGCAAGGCCGGGATCATGCTCTCTGCAGATCGAAACTTGGGTTTAAACATTTCACACAGGGAGCATAGGAGCTGGGGCGCTGCAAGTCTGAGAACAAATAAATGATAGGAAACAACAGGAACATACAATTGTAGATACAGGCCAAGTTAAAGAAACTAGAAGATGGAAATCTGATTCTCTTTCTGTAATTTTTGGAATCAAAAAGCACACCCACCCTCTGATCGTGACATGTCCTGAAGGGCATGCTGAAACAAACCATAGTCTCGCTAGTGACACTTGATACTTCCACTGAGGCATGCGTAACGTATATGTTTGGAATCTGGGCAGTGAATCATCCTTCGTCCATATAGGTACAATATACGTAATAACACCATTTTTTCAGAAGTGGAATGACAACATCCTAGGGTTTTCAAATGTCGAAGGCTATGGTATTTGCAACCAAGGTTGCTTTAATTATGAACATCCCAGGCAACTGTATCTTTCTCTTTCTGGACTATGAGGGGGCAGCAGTATTATTGTTGCTATCAGTCTACGACACCTGGCATAAAGTAATTACCCCGAGTTTACTACCACCATGCTATGGGTGCAAATTGCTGAACATCATGGGATTAACATAGAAATATACCCCTTCAAATCCCTTCAACATTGTATAAGGCTACTCCTACACAATTGAATATAATTTCTTATGTCCCTTATATGAGCAACTCAGTAAATATATATATATATACAAATAACTACACCATCTATCTTTGATATATTTGTATCTATGGTAAATTCTTGTTTCAGAGGGATCTCATAATATTATTCTATGGTTTCTATTGGTTCACTCATGAAGTAATTCTTGTATGCTTTCTTGTATGGTTACTGTATGGTTTCTTGTTTCGTTTCAGGGAAGCCTCCCGGGGTCACAACTTCCATCTGCTCGCCTGAAGGGCTGGCAGCACCTCCCGCGGCTTCACTTCACGGCGTCCGTAGCCTTGTGCATCGGCGTTCAGAGACGAGAAACAAACACGCAATGAATTGCATTAAAATATTTAATATGATTTAATATATTTTGTATTAAAAATATATAGTGTATGTATTTAATACAATGATATGATTAAAGACATAATATAAAATACAGTAATCTAAAATGATATCTATACAATAGAACGTCTAGTAAAAAATACCTGTATATTGTAGAATGTACAATATGCAAATATATATATATATATATTATTATATATAGAATATAGAATACATTTCTACACAACTGTATACTGTATATACATTGATGCACAGTCATCGTCTTGAGGATACATTCATATTCATATGAGACTTTCTGTGTTATATTCTTGAATACTAAATATGTGTTTAATCTTGTTTACTAGATTTTGCCGCTTCTTTTTGAAGGTTTTCAAACCTGGTTTACTTTGATCTCATGGCGCGTTACTCGAACTCAGGAACAGGATTGGCTGCACTTGAACCATGGAGGTCCTCATCCTCCACGCTGAGGTGGAAGTGGCTAAGGCTTTGGCCGACGTCATCCAACATTGCCTGAGAAGTTCCAGAGATTTCCAACATTTCACATGCATTCTTTATGGGATTCTATCAGTTTCGCTTACAAAAAGGTGTGTAAGATTGAACAAGACATGAAAGGCAAGTTACCGGGCTAGGAGCTCGAGGAGATTGAATGTGAAGTAAAGGAGTGCACTATAGACCAAAACGAATAGACTATAGATCCACAGGGAAAATGACATTGCAGGCAACTCCTGCCTCAGCATGCAAAGCTAATCCTTTCAGTTCTCACTCGCTTCATCTTTCGCTCATAGGATGCCCATAGAGATTCATGTCAAACAGCCATTTGGTGAGCCAGCGAGCTTGTCTAGTCTCGGATCTGCACACTTTCAGCTGGTTTGTTGCGGACACCTTAGCCATGGGTGGTTCTGATGGCAATGGAAGTGATGCAAACTCCGCTTTGTCAGCTCGACATTGCAATGTTTGAGGGTCTTCCCCACAAGTACATACAAGAACGACGATAAAGTACATGTAAGTAGGTACAAGAACCACCACATATTCAGGAAGTTTCGCATTTGCATTACTGAAATTCACAGATTGAGTGGTTCAGTACCTTCCGTTCATGCCGGAGTCCTCCAGATTACCCTGATCAATGGTAGGCAATGCTGAAACGCATTGTAGCGCCCTGTTCCCAAGAAGGAACTCGAGTCTGGCGGCTAATCCCCTGTCAGAAGCAGCAGCACTTCCAGTAACCCAGGCACGATGGATCAAGCTGCGCACCAGGATGTGGTTCAAGTCTGCGAACCTGAAAGCTGCGGACTTGGGGCGCCAATCGTGAAGCATTGCCGAAGAAACAAACCGTTTAACATCTCAAAGAGAGTCTCAAAGAGTCTGGCATAGTCTGGCTATGTCCAAAAGCATTCCTCTCAAAAGCAGCATAGATACAGTAGTCGATCGCAGATAGGCCAGAGACGGTCACAGTAGGCGGTCCAAGATTTTTCCATATTTTTCCTCATTTTGTTACTGCAGAACCAGCCTGCTGAAGATCTGCAGGCGATCAATTCTCTGCGCTACATCCTTTGAAGACACCTCAGCTGCTGATTGGATCACTTTGAGCAGGGGATTTTGCCCGAAACCAACAGAATCCCAACATTCATTCCGATACAATTCCACATTCCACTTAAATATAGGTGGAGAAGGCCGCACCCTGCATCCATTGAGCATCCCCACCCGCATCTCTGGAAAGATGCGCACCTCGTAGGTCGCCCTGGATCTTCGAATGTCAGGAGCAGAATGCAATGGCAACATGAAATAGTACCTCTCTCGCTTGCAAACATTTTGCCAAATCTTTTTTACCATATAGCTAAATAATAAGATGGAGTTGCCATTACCCCCAGGGCTATCCGATATTTCAAATCACAAGGCTAGAAGGGCCAAAAGGGTTCCATTCATTCATGTGATCTGAAGTCCCCCTGGCAAATTCCTTTATCTTCCGAACCTCCCTCATGTTCCATCAAGATTTCCATATGTCCGTGGCCTTCGACAACAGAAATCGCTAGATGTTGATGACTCATGTCTAGATGAAAGGCGTGTAGTTGGTTTAGTTACAACTCCCCGAAGGGAACAAAACGCAGACTTCAACCAAAGCATTTGGATGTCAACACTTCAACTCAATTCATGTCCCATATTCTCAGCCCACACGAATCCAAGCATAAACTGCCATCCACCGTCCACAAACTATCCACAACCAATCAAACGCCCTGAGACTCCAGCTTCACTCGGGTGAAATTTACTCGCTCGTTCAAGTTCTGAAACGAATCGTCCAGTACTGCCTTTGTGCAAGCGTTTAATGTGCCGTAATGCGCCTTCAGTTACACACTACAAGCAAATGCAGCTTTGATATTTTCAGCAACCTTGAGATCAACAAGCTTTCCTTTCTCCGCTTTCAGAAACACTTGAGATGTGGAAGCTGAAACCAACTGCAATAGAAAAATTACCAAAAAATCTATGTGAAGCTACCACCAGCAGTCCATCCACAGCACAGGTATGCCAAAAGCTAGGCCCCAAGCTTTGGAGTTTCGGCGCATCAGTTGTGCAACCTGCAAGCATCGACTCCTCTGCACACAAGTACAGCTTTCTGCGGGTCAAAGACCTGTAACCACTCCGGATAACTTCCGCTGCCAAAATCCATGCGCGGAACGGGAAACAATATCTTCGTCAGGATATTCACTAACCAATGTTGTTCTTGATGATCCTATGCTTGGCTGTCACTCCCACCCATACTGTGATTATCTTGATAGGAAACTGTTTTGAAGCCATTGTTTGATGTTGTTATGGCCTTTTCCTTGCCTGCTTGCATTTTTTCGTGTATGCACGTTTGACACGCAGCAAACGTGAAAGAAACCTGAACCTGAAGATGCGACTACAGCATCAATGCTAACAACCATTGCTTGCCGAGAGTGATCCGACCCGGGCGCATTCAACACCACTACCACTTTGCTGTAAAGTATATAATGGGCACTCCCAAGTTATCCAATATCAATCATTTATAATACTGAAGAGGCAATTTTTGGGATTCCCAATTTTGAGAAACACCCAAACAAGTACAGGGCTTTAGAATCTAAGTCTCCACACATTCGCACCCTCATCGATGAGGCGGTGGCGTTGATGTTTGCCGTGCCAATGATCCTGCAAGACAACGATATGGAAGGTATGAAGCACCGGCACATTTGGATCTTAGTGACTGGAAGCAGGTGCCAAACACACGGAGATGGTGAAGTGCTTGACGGATCATTTCTGAGATTGTTTACAAAGCCACTAATTCCCATGCTATCCAGACCATGCACCATGATCATCTGCACCCAAGCCACGACTTGAATCGAAGCGGCACATGATGAAGTTTGCTCCTCCAGAATCTCCATGAGACTGTCATCGTTCCCTTTGATAGACATATCCTGGCCAACTTCTACTTTGAGATTCCTGCATCACTGAAGGAATCGAGTCAAAACATGTCTAAACCGAGTCTGGCTGGGCTGGGTCTCCAACATGAAAGGACATGACTTCCAATGTCCATGTACGACACATTTCCCATACAACATGGTCTTGTTTGCAACTTCTCCAAGACAGCATCTCAGCTTCCCTGATCCGGCCGTCACGTGAAGAGAGGATCTGCAAACCTCGGTCACCAAGCCAGTGGAGTTGTTGACTTGTCGACTTGCCGTGCAAAAGTAGGCAACTCACAGCAGTTCTCACAGCAGTTCTCTCGTTTTGGTTTGAAGTTTGATCTCTGCTTTGTCAAAAAGTGATTGGCTGCCGAAGCCCAAGAGTTTCTCCCTGGGGGGCGTCCAGTCCAGTCTGCAGTGACCCAATAGTAGACCCGCCTGCAAGGCTTCTGCTAAGGCCTTGGGAAACGCCGAAGCTTTCCACCAAGAGTTCATCATTACCTTCTCGCACCAAAAGAAGTCAAATGATGTAGCCTGTCATTTTGACACCAGCTGTTGTTTAGCACCAGTGACTTGAAACTGATGCAATTCCAGTCACTGTCCCTTTACAACTCTGAGAAACATCATCTGGTCCAGCTTTGTCAAGCTGACTGCAGCTCCAGTCATCTTAGGCATGCCCAAAGCTGGAGGTGAATCATGTGCTCTAAGGATTGGTATCTTGGAAAGTCAACACATATGCAAATATGTGTATATGTATATATATATATATATACATATCTGTATATATATATATATTTATATATATAGATATCTGTATATACATATTTGTATATATATATATGTATATGTGTGTTTTTTTAAAATACAATCATATAAACTCATTTCTAGGTATACACATATATATATGTATATATTTAAATATGTATATAGATGTTTTAATATGTGTATATATGTACATACATATACATATGTATATAATATGTATCACTGAATTGAATTGGCTTTGCATGATGTATGTAATTCTACATGATATTTGATGTAGATATCTACATGATATCTGATGATTCAATTTATAGATCTGATGTCAAAAGCATGTCTCAAGATGTCTCAAGGCTGGGCTTCCCCAACAGTGCGGACTGAGCCTGTGAGTTGTCGGAGCCTCGTAGCTTCAGATTTCAAAAACCGCCTTCCATTCCAAGTAATCGCAGTGCTGCCAATTGGAGACCAAAACATCTAAAGCATCCATGATATCCATGGCAATGTGGGGACCTCCGCTAGCTTTTCAACAGCCACCTCACACCAAGCTGCTTGATGGGCCTTGGTTGTCCGTTTAGTTCTACTGGCTACCGCAGTAAATCCCCTGAGCTTGTCACTCCTTCTTGTCAGAACCATCCTTCACAAGTGTTCAGAAACATTCAGAAACCACGGAATGTTTAATCACGGGTTCTCTCTGCTGTTAGAAGACCAAACTGAAGCGATTCAGGCAACACGTTCGGATATCATTTAATTAACACGCTTGAAAATGACGTAATCACCTCTCATTCCAGTGCTATGCTGTCATGTAACATGTGTAATGCAGTTTTTGCTGGTGTACAAGCGAATGTGAACTGAAAATTACTGGAAATGCTACTTGCTAATGTTAAAGAAATGGCGGTCGCTGGAAGAACAGTTGGCCACAAATTCACACATATTCAAAGATATTTAGGACACAGCTTCTTATAAACGTGTTGATGTGTTTGTCAGTCGTATGGCCCAAGGGTTCTTGGAAAAAAGACACGATCGAAGAGGCATTTCTGTCACATCTTCTGCTTTGCTGTTTGCGACAGTAGAAGGGTCTCTTGGAAGCGGCTCTGGGAAAGCCGAAAAAAACCGAAGCGGGCTTTGTACAAATGAAAAGAATCATGCGGGCCAAATTGCCTGAAACTTAGGAATTCTGCTGAATTTGGATCCTTGAAATTTGTCAAAGTCTCATAGTCAGACCATGTGCCAATGTCCTCGAGGCCATTCCGAGCTCCCATCAAAGTCACAACCAACCAACTGGACACCACTACCTGGGCTTTGCAGCACTGGCACCATGACACAGTGCATCAAACAGCATGAAACTTCAAAAGGTATAAAGACTTATAGTATAAGATTAAAATGTATAATGAAACTTAGTGAAATGTACGAGATTGTAGAAGTATCATATAGTATCATACAGTATCATGTAGTATCATGATGCATCATGTACTTTTTCATACTTGTTCCATTTTTTCTTTCTAATGTATGAGTTGGTCTTCTTTGGTAGAAGAGAGAGCCCAAACACAAAGAGCAGGGGATTGTACACCTGTAGCTGCCACGAAAATGCGGTCAGTTCACGCAAAGTTCGCTCCCACAGACTCTTTACCGCAAGTGAACTTGCCATGACCAGCGAGCATCCTAGTGTACCATGGCCAAGATGTTTTAGAGACATTGCTACCACTCCCAACGCCAATATGATCCACAAAGCAGTACAGGCAGCGGTGCGTTCTTGGATCCCGAACAACTGGCTGTACTGGCACAACCAAGGATCCTGCAAGTCGCCGCAATGGTGGCAAACTTGCAGGCATATTACTACTCCCACTACTCCCACTACTCCCACTACTCCTACTACTCCTAATACTCCTACTACTCCTACTCCTACTACTTACTGCTGCTACTGCTGCTACTAGTGCTACTGCTACTACTGCCGCTACTGCTACTGCTGCTGCTGGTGCTACGAGTACTACGTAGTCTATATCATGTTGCTTAGTTTGTATGTGGGACCGTTTGGATTTGTCTTTGCTTTCCATTTTCTTTGTGTATCGTCACTTCTTCGCATCCAATCGATGATTCACCATCTTGACTTGAGCTTGATGCCTCACAGCATGTGACTCCTGACACAAATCGACCAAATAAATCTATGAATAAATTACGTAGATATGAACTTTAGATGTATATATATATATATGTGCAAAATAACATATTATGACTATAATTATTCAATATCACATATGTTTTTTACACATATCTCCGTACATCCAGGATCAGTTCCATTAAGTGAGTCAGTTTGTGGCGAGCTTCGACAGTAAGATTGAAGCGTAAACCGTTGGCCACGCCTTCAGCTGGAGCCAGGGAGTGGTTCAACTTCTGCGTCGGAAGCAGAAGCATCCACACCAGGAAGTTGAACATGGGGACGAGTGGGGACGAGGCTGAAACATGTTGAACATGGGAAACCAATGGGACACTGTTTGATGATGTTTGAAACATTTTTTGACGCCGTGTTTTGGAGACTTTGGATGCATATTCTCTGTTGATCAGGTCACAACAAAACTCCACCGAGCTATTGCTGCGGATAGAGATCAAGAGAGCATGCAACGGAAAATTGTGGGCAGCCCACGTTCACTCCCTTGAAAACACATGATTTTTACTTGCAAAAATTGGTTGGCTGTACAAAGAGCATGAATACAGAAACAAAAGAAATATATGGCTGTGGATCAAAATGAGCAAACTTGGCTTTGTTAGGATGGTAACGACTACCGAATCTTGGATCGTTGATATCAACCCATATCCAAATGAAAGTGCATAATGGAGCATGACAACCGCTGACGGACGGGGTGATAAAACATCGAAAAAAAATAAGCAACACAAAGTTTCGGACCCCATTGTTCACCAAATAGCACCATCCCTATGGCCTCCCACAACATGTAATTCTCAAAAGGCGCAGCGCCCAAACATGCGGAACTGAATTGGATTAGTACATATGAATATACAGATGTATATATTATATATGTAGACATTGGGGATCATTGGGCTCACCTGTTTGTACTTTTTGCAGGCTACAGTACACGGCATTGTCACTCTAAGACTTCTGAAAGCCAGTCATGATTCGCCGCCAGATGTGCAAAGCAATTGCAGAGAATACTTTTGACCGTACTAGGTTCTGGTCTTGGTATATATGAGGAAGATAATACTGCTTCAAATCTCTTCAAGTCTCATGAATTGCAAAGACTGCACAATTCGTTGCGTAACACCCTCACAATGTCCCTCGCATGGCCTTGTGACGATGGCCGGTTCCAATGCCAGGGGCGTTACCTTCAGGGATTGTTTGAATCACCTTCCAACAAATGGGGATCTTGTATAGAACTGAAGGAGCTTCCATCATTCCGACAAATTTGAAATCTGGGCAACTCTTGCAGTACATGATATTCAATCTGATCGGTTTTTGCTGATCCTTCTGATGAAAATACGCCAGTATTCAAATCCTGTTTGACTGCGTGTAGACTACTGTCGCATCACATGATGCACATTTATTTGGTTCAACACGCCTCAACACCAGGGGCAAAGAGAATAACTCTATTCATCTACTAGAAACATAGGAATCTGTCAAAGTCAAACATGAAATTACTTCTTCACTCTGTCTTGCAACTTGCAACTTTGAATTCGAGAACCTTGCAAGGAGATGCAGGGAACACTGAATGAACTGCAGGAGTCAGCGGCTTCCAGAAAGCTGCTTCCAGTGAAATCTCAAATTCCGAAGATTCCCCGTAAGATTTCTCCTAAAGGTTTCTCCTAAACGGATCATCGCTTCTTCCAAGGTCTCCCACGGATCTCTCCGTCGAAGGTAACGTGAGCTATGCTGGCCATGCAACATGGCAGAAAGAACCTCAGGAAGAGGAAGTCAAAGCCCCATAGGAGTTGAGGCAAAGCTTTGTTTGGAGACTTTTCAAACGCTTCGAATGTTCGGCAGGTTAGAAGACCAAATAAACAAAACAGGTCATTAAAATTCATTGAATATTTTCAAAATTGTTCAAATGTTATTGATGTTATTTTGACAACACAAAAGAGGTCATCCACGGAATCACTGCAATGAAACATATGCCTCTCCCACTGTATCACGCCTGAGCTTCTTTTTGTCTCTTGAGTGCTCAATATACTACACATGTCACATGCCTCTGCCAAAATAATTCTGCACCGGTTATGACAACATGCAACCAAAAAGACCTACAGTATTCAACATGAAAGCTTGGAAGCCGGAAGTGGCTAATTTGGAAGGCTTGACACACAAACTAAAACACCATCCTTTATCAACCAATTCTCGCTGAATTGGAAAGAAGTGGAAGGTCCACACAGTATGGTGAAATGCAAAGTAAGAAATTACGGGCAACAAAATGGCAACTGAAATGACAACAATCACAGGAAAATATCCTTGACAGCCCAGGCGTCATGTGGCTCCTGTGAGCCGCTTAGAGAACGGGGCATCGGCCAGTGCCTGTCAACCCCCCAAGTTCGAGGCCGTGACCAGGCAGCACACGTACCACGCATGGAAAACAGGGCCTGGGGCAGCGCCATCTGAAACCCAGGAGACCCTCGGCCTAAGAATTATGAAACTTCCAACAGATCTGTTGCCATTTCCATGTTGTGTTTTTGTTTAACCTCTCTACAGCTGTTATACATTTTGTTATACTAACTATATAGTATAAGTATACATATGTTTACATTCGTTTGCATGATATCATATGATATTGTGGATATGTCTGGTGTATCCCCCTTGCTTATTCTGTGTCTGCTGTCTAATTTGTGTAGCATCTGAAGCAACAAGTCCGCATTTGTGGGATCATATTGTTGCCTGCTTGAGATTTGAAAAGCTGGTGTCCATGAAGTCAAGCGGAAAAAAGAAACACTTTCCTACAACGACTATGCAAAAGTGTGGGTCTTTATCCAGATCCAGATTGTTTAGTTGACAAGATTCCATCCTGGAAAGCGCTGCACACTGCTGTTGAAACTGATATGATTTTAATTAAGATATCTATATATATACAGTTATATAAACCGTGAGCACAAGCAAAAAGGCTTGTGACTCAATTACTATACACAAAAACCAAGGATTCTAAAAACATGTCTATACCCAACTTCAAAGGATCTGAGGTGCTCCTAGGCAGCAAACATCTTTTGCTTTCCATCTGTAGATATTTGGTCTCACTTGTTGGCGCAGAGAACTTCGTAGAGATCCATCCAGGCTGCGTATTGGGCTCCCAAGCTGCGTCACCCTGAAGGGTCCTGATCCTGGCATGGAATCCCCAGCGCCGCTCATTAATTCAAATCAGCAACCAATCCAATCACCATGAAAAAAATCATCCTCTGCTGGTTGCTGTTGCCGTGGCTTTGCTCTGTTGACACTCCAACTAGATATGGGGGCAAGGAGGCTTCTCAGGGTTTGACAAGGGTTTCTGGTGCAGCTGTGCAAAGTCAAACAGTTCAATTTAAACCTGCATAATTGAGAAATATAAGAAGGCTTCAAAGACCTTTCCTAAAAGCAACATGGATCATGTTCATTTTCCAAATCTCATGACATGTTTTGCAGTAACTACAAATAGATCCCTCCCTTCAGTGTTTTGCACTGCAGGACCGGCCAATCCCAAAGCAAACTGAATTCAGTCTGGGGAAACGAATCCGTGGGGAGGTTTGAATTACTAAAATATTCCCATCAAGACTAAACAACTGAGGATCCAGCAAGAGCGATCCCAATCGCCATGAGGAAAACGATGGGTTGCTTACCCGTCTCCCTCTGAGCCGCGAAAGCATTCTTAGTCTGTCACAAGAAAAGCGTCAAGAGTGGAAAACTCCTCTCTGTTCATGTCGACCATATCTTCAGCTCCTTCAGGAACTAATGCCAAGAGAAGGCGTAAAGAGACGGCTCAGTTTCTTTTGAAATTCTGTTCATGTCCATCCAAGAATGCAATGGTTTTCCTCATGGCATGTTCTAAACGAGTCTCATGGCTCAGTGTGGTTGGAAAGGAATGGTAGCGGCAATGCCTGCAAAGCTCTACCAAGTCTCTCATCAAATTCGTGTTTTTTTGCTTACTTTTAATGTTTTTAAATCTCCGCGCTACTCATGTTTGATGTTTTAATCAGCATTGGTAGGCTGTCAATATTCAGTTGCATCCAAAATCAACTTCCACAAAACGCGCATTTTCGTCTCACAACTCGTGCTGGCGGGGTCGCTAACACAAAGTCCTCGCAGAGTTGGGAGAACTGCAAAATCTTGGAAATGATGGCAGTGCGTGGTCCTTACCAATTTCATGGTGGCTGTTAGGTACACACCCGTAATGATCGTTGACTTGCTCAAGGTGTGATGCCCCGTGTTCTGCACCTTGGCTTCTGTCAATCTGCTGTCAACTTTAACAGATCACTTGGTGGCCGCAGAGTTTTAGACTAAGCCTCAACTTTCACCATAAGCCTCAACCTCCACCAGAGAACAACAGAGTGTATATGTCTCAATATGCCAGCAAACAGACTTTCCCTGACGGTGGTGTACTGAAACACATAATTACATGCACTATATTGAGCTTGTTTGCAGTGCCCTGCGGGCTGTGCAAACATCATATAAACATTTCAAACACATATAAATGTGATGTATAAAGATCACGTGTATACAGATACATCACATACTGACAATGTATATCGATATATGTTCCCAAAAAAAACTTTTTGAGATGGCTTGGGATGCCCCCGAATTGTTTGGGATTTGGTGTCTTGTTCAGTTTGGGTTGAGAGAAAGTAAATACCATATATACATGTATAATCTATGTACCAACGTATACAAATACAAGCATGTGGCAAATGTACTTAGTGCACCTTAGTGCTTTTCTGCTATCCGGATCAAATACAATCCCTGGATTCAACCTCTGGATTCAAGATTCTACAAGAAATTCTTGAATCCACCCTGTGGAGCATCTCTCCACTAAAACAAATTGATAACAGTCTGAATCCCAATGTCATCGTGTCATTTTTCACCTAGAAGCGATTGGGGTAAACATAGCAAAAAAGAACATGGTAAATATGGTGGAAAGAGTCGAAAAGGTAGGCTTTAGGGTGGTGAAGCATATAATATAATACAATATAATACGATATAATATAATATAATATGATATAATATAAATAGTATGCAATAATATAATATAATTTAATATGATATTAAAAAATAAAATACAATATAATATAATATGATATAATATAATAAAATATAATATGATATGATGTAATATAATAGGATGATATATATATATATATGGGTGTATATTCATTCTACATGCATGACACACAAATATATATATATATTACAAGTATCATATATGTATGCAATACATCGAAGTTCTTGCAGACTCGGGAAACCGGATGCAGCAGTTTGATGATACATATGTGTCATGGCTGATCCCGGATTCCTGCGCAGTAAAGACCTTCGCCATAGGAGGCATCAGCGGTCGGTAGTTCGGAAGTATCTGTCGCACGTGTTGGCCAAGGATTGCAAACAACGATCTTTACGGAAACCAGGAAAAAACAGCGAGACCAAGGAATATTCCCGAATATCCCCTAAAAATCCTGACCGGAATACTGGAAAACTATGGATTCCTTGAAAATCCAAAAAGTCGACTAACATCGAATACAATTGCTGCCTTCTGTGGCCCTCAGCTTTGCCCGCTATTGGAAAAGGAAAGCAGTTTGGAAATTCTTAGAGCACTGAGCACTGCTGTCCAAGGTCTCGGTGGATAGGATTGGATATGTCAATTAGATTCGATTAGGGCATCTTCAATTTAGACAGTCTTGCTTTTAGAGCGCCCATTGAAACCATCCCAGAGTCTCCATTCGTGCCGCTGCCATTGGCCATTCAAAGTGCCTCACCTTTCGGAAATCGATGCAGAGCTTGCAATCACAGTGCAAGGGCGATTGGCCACACCAACCACCACTTGAACAGCAAGGCGACCTCAATCTGGTTCGTTTCTTGTTGTTTCACGCGTTAGGTTGCAGAAAAAACACATGTGATTGATTGTGGTTGGCCACTTCTCATTTGCTTCTTACATCTTCAAAAAGAATGTATCAGTACCTTGGCTCCCTAACCACTGTTCGCCCAATCTCGGCTCTGTTCAAAAACCATCCATGCAGCTTGACAGTACGCACAAGTCAGTGAAGATGTTTTGTATTTCTTCTTCAGCACGTATCTTGATTGCAATGCTATGCAAAGCTCACAGAGACTACCTTTGGATACCTTTGGGGTATACACATCAAGTCCGACAAATAAATATTGTGGAAGTCAAGAACAGCGTTTTCTCATCAAGAAACTCGCTCTGAGGATTGCAAGCAACTGCATTTATAGATACCTTGGCTACCAAGAACATCGACAATCACGAAAGGTCTGTAGATCAAGTTCGCTGCTATACTCGCCACAACGTCGAAACGCTTCAATTTCATAAACATTGATTGGTCAATTCTTGAACAATGAGCCATCCTGCTAGATTTCGTGAAGTTCCCTTTCTTCATAGAGTCCTGGAATTCATGCCAATGTTGCAGACTGTTTGCTCAATTCTTTTTATGGTTTCATTGCGCAATGCCGCCTTTATCATCCCCAACTCGTGAGATTGGCATGAGTGAGCGCCCATGTCATGAGCGTATCTTGAGATTTGTCTGTCAGCCCATGACTCGAGAACCCAAAATCCGAATGCTGAGGCTTGGTGATGTGATGCGTATGGTCTTTGAAGAGGTCTGAGAAGCAGTACCACCTATCCATTCTCATCCTTTCAGGTCCTTTCTCCCATAGACATGCCAAGCCACTCCAGAGCCACTCGAACATCTACCCCCTGATGAGTTCTTCCAAGAGCCTGCACAAGAGGGCACCTCTTGCCGCTGCCAGGGAAGATATAGAGCGAACTGGGTCTTTCATCTCCAATGTAAATCAGTTCCCCCTACTTTGTAAACGGATGTATACGGTATATTTAATCCGCCAACCCCAGCTTCGGGAGTAGGGCAGCACCTGGGTCACAAAGTTTTCCTTTTCCTTTTGCTTGGCCAGCCTTGACTGGCCTTGGCCGTTCGTGGCAGTGCAGAATTTTTCTTCGGGCAAGCTCTGCTGACGTCTGGTTGCGAAACGCTGTTCTTGGGCTATGTTGGGCCAGCCATCTCCTTTCTTCATCTTTCTTCTCGGATTTCCAGCAGTGACACCATGGCTCTTCTGGTGGCTCTGAGTGTGGTGAGGCGTTGTTGCCTTTCAGCAACTTTCAGCTAGCTTTTCACGGTTTTTGCTTCATTTTTCTTGGCTCTTGCTGAAGATCTGCTTGAAGTGTAGCATCTGCCCGATCGCCGCCCCCTCCTTTCTTCCACGGAGGGGGTGGCACCTCGGCAGCCCCTTCTAACTCTGATCTCATCAGTTTGCTTGAGCAACACTTGCCTGACTTGTTGCCACGTGGTTGTCATCTCTATAGAGGTTGATATTCACATCATCACATCTATTGCTTGATTTTACGATTTTATGTTGCAAATTGTTTAAAGAACCGACCAGAATTTCAAGAAAGTAAGTCTGTAGATTTCAAGCGGGTTGGGAAGTAAGGTAACAAGCCTGCAAAATGATATCTCAAAACCGATTTGAAGTATTGCATTCTTGCATGATCCAATGACACCCCGCGTTGTTTCTGTTCCAAGTTCTGTTATAATTATGCATTGACTTCATCAAATCGTAGGATACTGATAGCACATCTGATTCCCATGTTTCTTCAACACTCTTATCAAAAATGATCAAGCATGTATCCGTTTAGCATTGTCCAGAGAACCACCAACACCCGAGCTGTGCCAGCAAGATAGTACCACCCGCCCTGCCTTCAATGTACCCAACCTGGTGTGCTACAAAAGCATAGAGCAGCATAGATGATGAATCTGAACGAAAGTGTACCAGTCTGTGACTGCATGCCTTCCGTGGTCAGTATGGTCAGTTTGCTGGCGAGAGTCGGGTCTACATCCAGGGGTGGCTTGGTTCCATGATCTGCTGAAACTACGCAGCTGGAACCGCCTTAAGTCGTCCAGAGGTGGATCCTAGTATGCAAGAGACTTGGAGGTAGACCCGGTTTCCTAACACAAAATGGACTCATAAAACTTAACACAGAGAAGTGTCCTATACAACTCTGAGTCTGAAGTGTCACAGTAAGCAGGTAGATTTCCGAACCACCAGCATTTGCTATGCCCTTTCAACATGGTAGCCCCATGATAGCTCTGGCACCTTGAAATGAAGATTCACAACAAAAATCTCTGTCCTGCGAAGGGCAGAATGGTGAGAAGTCAAATCCGTTGCAATGCCGAGAATTCAACGGAGTTGTTTCATTGCTTTTTGGCTTGAGAGTGCAGCCAGCACCATTTCCATGCTGAGCTCAAACAATCAGAATGTCATGGTGCTCCAGCTATGCTGTGCACAAGCAAGCACGTTCTAAAAGCAGCCACAGCGGTCCACAAAAGCGGTGCATACTCAGAAATGTACCTTTCTGCATCGCACCAATGAAGCTTGACCCCCTCCCAAAACTTAGCATGGCACTCACCCCACCAAAGCTCATGCATGCCACGGTAGGCGCCCCGTTTCGCCTTCAAGGCTGTGTGCGCGAGTCCAGTTTAGCGTGCACAATCTCAGCAACAATTCG
Organism: Symbiodinium kawagutii; assembly: GCA_009767595.1. Lineage (NCBI taxonomy): Eukaryota > Dinophyceae > Suessiales > Symbiodiniaceae > Symbiodinium > Symbiodinium kawagutii. The sequence goes on along the minus strand of VSDK01026352.1, from coordinate 236,499 downwards.
TCCCGTGATGTCCGAACAAAAGAAATCAACAAACAATTCAACAAATTCACCTTGCAATTGAACAAACTCTGAGTCCATAGAAGACAGTTCGGACTCCTTGTTCTGACAGTATATCAACTGCCAGGCTGCCAGGCAAAACCTTTAGTGGAATTGTGCAGGGTCATGAAGTAGAACCAATTTGCCGGCCATATGTGCTTGCCAAGCCATGTTTAAAGGAGTTCAAAGAAACTTGCAGCAGAAGAATCAGGGTTAACCCTAAGGCCTCATGCCACATACCGAAGAAGTCAGCCACTGCATCAAACTTGCCCTGATGCCAATGTCGATGCCAAATCTTTTCGAGTGTGATGTGTTAATCCATTGTGGAAAGTATTGGAAAGTCACTGAGGGGGTCACTGACGGCCTAAACTTGTTATTGGAAGCAAATGGCATCATACGTGAACAGTCAAGCTGATGTTTTGTCTGATCAGACGCATCAAGATCATCGAGAGCCACAAAGGTGGCAAAAGAGACGCAAACAAATGTAGAGGTGTGTAGTTCATGTCGTATGTATCTCTGTATAGATGAGGCAAATATGAAGATATACGCAACGTAACGCTTTTATGCATCATCTAGTCTGTGACGCAGGCACGTGTCTGAAAAGAACTGCAGGTGTCAATGATGTTCTGCACCTGAGTAAGACTGATCAAAAGCTCACTTGAAGACGGCACTATAGAGGCCCCTCGAAATGAATCTAATTTAAGCAACCAGCACTTGGAGCATAGTGCCGGATGAATACAGTACCCACACGCAAACACAAACAGATCCAAACAGACTTCCCACCCGGATTCCCACCCACACCCAATCTGCTCCTGCTTGATGGATCCTGGCGACAACGACACCCAAACGAAACCAAAGTGAGTTTGCTTGGTTTTCTGAAAATTCTATGAATATGGCTACGGTATGTAAATGTAAATATGTCATGATACGGTGTCACCACTATGTACTAACATGGGGTCACTGCCGGTCTGCAAACCACACTCAGAAACCATACACACAAGAGCGCATCACTCAGAGAAATCGAATAAAAACAAGTTACATACGATCCAAATTAAAACCTGGGTGATCCTGGATGCAAATGCACAAAAAAAGCACCGTGATGGCATGCATTGCTGGGGCAAGTAAGGCTTATAGCTATGCTTAACTGCTCTTTTCAGAACATCGGATCTGCAAATTTCAGGCCTGTGGACTCTGGATCAACATCAATCCAGACCTCGGCAGCCCTCTTGGGGCACAAATGGGCACAAGGAAATACAAAGAACCACAACTTTCCCTTCTGCAATGTGTAAATATGTGTAATATATTATACAAGTAATACATAATTCTGCCAGTTCTGGCTACCCACCACAATGGTGGATCATGAAAGTCACCAGCCAGGCTACTGCAAGCACATTCTTTTTGCCCAGCATGAGTTGGCTGAGCTCGTGAGTAGACTTCGGCCTCGACAGCCGTACAATGGGCTGCGCCGAAAACATGAGATCCCTCACGGTGACAAAAGAAACCACACAATTTTTCTGTGGTTTTCTGCGAAGCCATTGAGGTAGACAGTGTAGACAGATGTGAATTTTCAGATCCGCGGCAATGACAAGCATGAACTATCTCGATAGTTTGCCTCTTAGATTGAAAATGACTTACTTCTGGGCAAATGCCTAAGAAACAATGACGATAGTCTCACTGTTTGAACTATATTCAAACAACGCATTATAAATTTGTAATCACCCGCAGTTATGATGTAGAAGTAAACCTCCTTCAATCGCAATGAATGCGTACGTGCTGAACTGGCAATCGGTCTGGCTACGGCAGTCAAAACCAGTCTTGCAAGAAGTAGGCTTCAAGAACATCAGGTTTCACCGACGCAAGCTACAAATAATATCTCTGCCATGTGGCACATATGCAGATGCAAGCTTTCGGGCCACTCGTGCCTGCAGGAATGAGAGCAAGGTTTGAGTTTGCGTTTGTCGGTCTTGCATGAGCACAAGAAGCTGTGCGAATCTAAGGTGTCGTAGTGTCGTGCTATTCTTTGAGAGTCCTGGAATCCTTGATGACTGCTGCCCAGAAGTCTTGTGAAACATCAAAATTGCAACAACCTACAAGATTCTACAAGCATAAAGCAGATCTTTGATCCTTTTGCGTGCCTCGTATCGATCGTACTCAGCTGCAAATACTTCAGGATCCAAGTCTTTTGAGCCCAGGACAGAAGGGATTTGCCACGATACGTTCTCCTGTCATCCGCTTCAACAAAGGACCACGAAGCAGAACAAGCATCATGCATGTCACGTTGGCAAAACATTTTTCTGACACACTCCAGGATGAGATTCTCAGTGTCTTGAAACGGAAGTATGATCCAGCAAATCGGTTGGTCATTGTTCGTCATGTCCAGCTTGATGCGTCCTGGTTGATCAAAATCTTGGCAAAGTATCGCTGATGCATCTTCGGATCCATGAACGTGCCTACCTCAAATGCAGAAAATTGATCCATTTTGATCCATTTTGACCACTCCCAGCCGTGCTGTCAATGGGCGTGGGCGAGAACCTTCAAACTCAGTGTTGCTGCCGTGGAGATGTGCGGAGTTTCCCTTGAAGGCTTTGGTGTCTCGGAGTTAGACTTCAAAGTCCAAGGACCCTCCAAGGGTAACTTCTTGCGCCAAGACACAGTTCCGTTGTGGAAGGCTCTTGGCACTTGAGGAAACAGCACAGCGCGGCCTGAGGCATCGAACTGGTCTTGAGACAGCTACGGACAGCAGTGACCAGCTCAGCCCAAATGTTTGCGTCCATACCAACCATACGAAGGACGACAAATCTTCTCGCAGCATGGTCCGGGAGCATGTTTACAATATTTGAGGTGTGCTTTCCGCAGATTCCAATTTGAGACGAACTTCCCCCAATCTCATTGGTACCTGGCCTTGATGCTGCAACGGATCTCGCATCCAATGATCCCAGTTGAGTGTTTGAATCTTTTTCTTCGCGACACCTGGATCTTGTGGGTGCGTTCAGGGACATCTATAGTATCAAGCTGCGGTCACAAGGTATGAGTACCTTCAATATTGGCTGTAATCTCGAGAAAATAGAAACACGAGGGAGTAAGCAAGGAAGCAAGCGAGCGTACAAGTAAGCCTTGCTTCTGCTACACATTTGTCTGAGATCTACAGTATCCCGTGCTGGTATTCAAAGGTAGCCTCGAAGCCAACGAATGCCTATTCTCACTGGTGACCGGTGGCCTAGCCTGATCAAAATAGAATTTACAGGAGCAAACAAATCTTCAACAAATGCTCAGGTTGCTCAGAACAGAGCGATTTGTCAAATCATATTGATTATCTTCTTACATCATCTTCATCAGCTTCGAAATGTTTTTTGAAGCATCTTTGCACATCCAAAGACCCATCGCTGTTGCCAACCACGACCAGGTGGCTCATCTCGGTTGGCCACTTCTGGGCCAGTTCTTCATCCCAGATTTTGCGCTGCAGCAACCAGCCTGTAAGCAGGATACAGCGTTAGGGCTGCTTTTGTGCAACTTTGCCCTTGAATGCAAACAGAACAAGGAACATCCTCCTGGTACCTCACTTCTCACTTCACGATCTTGGAAATGCCGAATTTCTTGTCTGACTTCAATTCAGACTGGTAGGAATCCAAATCTGCTGGTCCCAACTTTCTACACTTCGGTGGAGAATAACATGTCCCTCACACTGTCCATCAGTTCCAATCCCTGCAATAGCCTAGGCCCGGCATAAAGTGGGTACGTTGCAGGTGTTTCGGCTCGTTGACTAAATGCTCCTCGGAAGAAACACACGCTGTATTTTCAAAAAGGATCATATCTGTCTCCCTGGTCGCACCCATGCCCAAAAGGTCGGAAGTATCTAGCTTCAGAAGTGCCGTTGGTCTTTCTGATTCTGACGGTCACAATAGGATGTTCAACAGCAACAGCAGGATCACCATCACAACTACTGCAGACACGCCAGCACGTCTACACAGATCCGTGCTGCATTCTCCCCACTCTTCACGCATGTACAAACATCATGAAACCTGGATTCAACAGCTCTTCAGCAGCTTGAGATACAAGCTGCAAAGCAACTGATACATCAATATGATAACCTGGTATGATCCAATATGTATGTAAGTTATCATTCGAGCTCTCCTCTTTGCACAAAAATGGTGAAGTCTACGAGTCTGTCCAGTCTGGCAACAATGCCAAGATTCAAAGCCATTATCGTTCCATGCAGAAATGATCCACAGAGTGGGATCGCAATCCAGCAGCGGCGCTGTTGCCTGCTCTGGGAGAAAACTGAAGAAATCACAAAACTGACACTCTATGTGGATATCATTTCAAACAAAAATTGCAGTAGTGTACACTCACCAGGTTCAATGCAATTCTTGAAATGGGTTTGTCCAAGAATGGTGTACCCCCAAAACTGGCAGTTTCCCCATCAAGGATCATTATGAGTTGATTACTTAAGGGGTACCACCGTTTCCGGACAAACTCAATGAATACCGAATGTGTTGTTCTTTGGAAATGAGAGATGCACAAAAATTGGCGCTGCGACTCTCGGTCAAGCCAGTGGCACTTTGCTGTTTCTGTGGTATCGGTTGTCCATCAATAATGGTACCTATTAACCATCGAAGTTGATAAGCATTAATAGGGAAACCAACCAACTATAGGGTACACTATGGCTTTGGACAAAGCTGAATATGATCACATTGTGATCACATGTTGCAGTCTCGCCTGGAAGTATGTGAGAAAGTCAGGCGAGAAAATCAGGTCATCTTCCACGATAATCAAACCTCCCGCATGCCCACTGCGCAACAAATCCAGGTTTCGAAACAAAAGGATCAATCGCACTATTGCGAATTCCACCAAGCTTAAATGCAGCACTTCAGGCTAAAGAAAAGTAAACGAAAACTAGACTGGTCTCTACGCAACCGCTGTAAACAGCCAAGGAAGCCAACCGACCTACCGACGATCAAGCAACCTCCCTCAAGCATGTGACATTTCTTCCAGCCATGACGCCCTTACACATCTGGGTTTCATGTTGTAATTATATGGGTTTATCCATAAATGGATCTACTAACCATCCGTGATTAATATGGAAACCACCAGTCTTGGGGGTACACCATTTTGACATTGTGTTCAGAGGTTGCAAAAATATGTTATCTCCTGTGATAGGATCTACCAATCAACCTGTTGGAAAAAAGGACCACTGATAAGGGGCTACTGTGAAGAATTATGTGTCATGTGTGGCAACGGCTGCCTTGCCAATGAGTTGGGTAAAGCATAAGCAAAGAGAACTCCACCTATCAAGCCACCTTTAGTGATATCAGTTGAATTTGGATTGACTAGAAATACTTCACTTAGCAACACTTCGCATATGATTTACCTACACTTACAGCCACTGCACCATCGCTCGTGGCCATCATTCCAACAATGAGCTTTGGTCAAGCTAATGAAAAACCACAAAGTAAAAGGAGCGTATACATCCATACTGCACCTCTATTCATAACTTTTACAAACTATCGTCACTGATAATCTGACGGCAAAGGCACGCTAAACCCCAAAACGCTCGCATCCAGAATCATTAGTCAACCAATCCTAGAATGCAAAGCAGTTTGAGAAAATAGATCTACATTGACATTCAGTTACTCTTGCAAACAGCACGGTAGTATGGTAGAAGAGGGAATCCACAAATGGCCTTTTCTCTTGTGATTAAAACAGCAGGTCATGTGATTGATTTCTGAGAGAGAAATAGAACTAAATCACATCAAACATCTTCAATCACCACTTGAAATTGGATCTCTTTTAGCAACAATGATATACTTAGCTGACTTAGTCTGCGTATGAATGCTGTCATTGCCTCCGACAGGCACCTGGTGACTGAAAGCGCTGGAATGCTGCTTCAATGCTCCATTTGTAATGCTTGGCAATCCTGGTGGATGACGGTGGATGGTGATGGAGGCAGAGGTGACGCTGCACTATGACGCTGAGTCGCTGTGTAGCTTGCTCTCAACAAATCTCGTCTGCTTATGAAATGTTCCGAAACAAAACATCCCTCCGCAAGAGAGCGAATCAATAGTACCTTGTACATCGTATGCAATAATACAATTGAACATAATCTGACAAAAAAAACTTTTCTTTCCATGAATCCACTGTTCGTAACCTTAATCCAATGTTTCAAAGGCTGCAAGCAGGCTGTAACAAGAGATCCAGTCTCAGTGACTAAGAGGGTTGCTATTCACCTTACCTATTCTCCCAAACCTCTAAGACTTAATCTAAGTCAGCTTTTAAGAAAATACTGTTGGCATACTCTCCTATGTCCTGTTCGCAGCAATCTTCCATGCATCACCAGAAGCTGCCCGCGACGTTGCTGCAAGGTGTTTCAAGAAATTCAAATTCATATCATCCAACAATTTGCTGACCTCAAATGCTTCACAAATCTTCACAGTGGGAACATAAACAGAACAGAGCGCTCGCATATGCATCCTGTCTTCAGCAAACGTGGTCTAGCACCCAATCCAATAAAGCAACTGCTGAGGTTGTTGGACATTTCTTGACATTTCTGTAAGGATGCTATGATCAAACTACCGTACATCATAGGGATGTTGGCAGGTGTCAGCACTAAACTACGAAAAAAGGTCAAAGACATTGAAAGATAATGTATGTAGAGAATGTATCACATACTACTTGAGATCCTTTCCCAAAACCGCAAAACTGCACTCCATTGGTGCGGCCACAACCCTGCAGCTGAGCAACTTCCCGATCATTTCCATCTTGGGTGACCAGAAGCCCTCAGCTGCAACAGGTTTCCAGTCTCTATTGAAATGGCTATGGGCATGGACCAATACTAATCCACCAACACATGGGTAGATGAGCATCATTGTTCCAACAGAGACTAGTTCGGGTAGAGGGTATTGACCCACAGCCAAATCTTTGATTTCTTCCTGATCGGATCTCCCTCCTCTTACAGGCATTGACAGGGACAGATGGAAAAATCGGAGAGGAAAAGGGTAGACATGCTTTCCAATGTTGTTGTATCGCAGTGCTCAGAACGAATAATTACCTCATGCTGAGACATGCTGGATGAATTTTATTCTCGTGGCTTAGAAATATAGGCTTTACATAACTGAAATCAAAGTGCATTAGAAAAGAACACGGATTGGACGATGACCTACTTGAGGTCACAAGTGGGACATGCAACAAACCTTGACTATCCTTGACTCATATGCAAGACATACCCCTGAAGCATTATGATTTTTTTCACACAATGCAGGGCTGCCTTACTTTCCTCCGCACGTCAAGCATCTCTTGGGTGAAAATCCTTCCAATCCCATCAGACTCTGCAAGGTCTTGTTCAACACAGTGGGCCGTCCATGTGCCAATAATACGATGGGAAATTGTCCACCTCAACTGTCAGCTGACGAAGTGAAAGGTTGTGCCGAAGAACGCTCACAGCTCACATCATGGACAACATCGGGTTGCGGCTTGTTGCGTTTATCCCTCCTCGCCCTCGTCGCCCTCCCCCGCCTTCACGGATAAAGGACGACATCTCTCCCTCGCATTTTGCCACAGAATCGACCAGCTGCTTCTGCGGAGATGTTTTTAATCGTGAAGCAAAAGAGGTCTTCGAATCTGCAACTGTCCCAAGAAACCTCTGCGGTATCTCGTCCTGGCAAACCAAAGCGGACTTGGGGCACAAAATGGCACAAAATATGTTTATGCAGGAGAGTCGTCACAATCAAACAATACCAAACAATACCAAATGCATGGACCAAAAAGAAAAAAGAAAATTTAATAAATGATAAAGTTTTTTTTTACAAATGATATTGACCACCTCCCAGTGGCCCGATGTGCAACCTGCTCAGACATGGATTGAGAAGATTTGAGCGTGCTTGAAGCAACATTTCCATCGAATCCCCCGCCTCCAACCTTGCTTGGAGACAAAAATATAAAAGGGCCAGAAACAGTAAGAGAGCAATTGAAGTACCTGAGGCGTGCGTTTTTTGTTTGATTGCAGGATGGCCCGAACACATTGATGCAAACATGACCATGTTGATTGGAGCAGCAATCGAGCAATGGCGAGATTTATTTGGATCTGAATATTCATGTAGTAAACATGCACAAAGATTTTTTTCTGCTGGTGTGATTCAGCATGATTGATCGCAAAACATGTTTTCTAATATTGAGTATATCATGCATATATCATCATATTATGCATACAATTGATACATATCTTGTACAATTTCACTGTGTTGGCTATGGCTGGGCTTCGAACGTTGTGAACAAAGCGGATTGTGCAATGCCATGGTGTACCCCTATAGCTGGTTAGTTTCCCTATCAATAATTAGTGGTTTTATGTGGTTATTGGTCAGTGGCTATCATCATTTGTGGACCCCAAAGAAGTCGACCTATCCAAGTCCACAACCACCATTACCAAGCCTTGGCGGCAGCAAATCTTGGTCACAAGTGCCATGCCGTGACCACAGCCCCCTTCGGTGGCCCGTCATGGGCCGGCTTCGCATCCGCATGTTCTGCAGGCTCAAAGCAAAGGTCAGGACTAGAAATATGACACATGAATTCAATGCAAGACTTTGCTCGATTCTGTGATGTTCCGTGATGTTCTGGGACACTGTTGCCTCTGGCATCCATCCAGCATGGTCTTGCTGATGTATCAAGTGTGTGACAACACTTGTTTATTAAACGCCAAAGGATCCACACACTTGCCACGAACAGAACCTGAGAGGGAAAAACACATACTTGTTGAACATATTTGCAGCACTTCCGAATTGGAGCTGAAATGAGCTGAACTATGCAACTCTTTCTACACATAGCCCACTTGAAGCATGTTCAAAGTGGAGCCCAAGCCCAAGTATGCCAAACTTTGAGACAAGCAAGGGCACTTGACACCCTTTGCACGCGCCCTTCCAAAACCATCGCAACAGCTCCTTGCATGGAATTTTCCAACTAGATTCAACCATCAATACTCGTGTTCCGATCAAGGTGGCCTACTTCACAGCATGGTTGGCACTCAGGTTTTAAAAAATAAATTTCCAATGGAACTGACTCGCAAAAGTACCCTGGCAGCCTCGCCATCACGAAGGAACATCCCACAGTTTCCGGTGTCTCCGAAAGATCCCATAGAATTCCCAGCATTCCCAAATCATTCGCCCCCAAAATCACTCGGAAACCGCCTTGGCAGAAGTCATAAATCGTCCAACAAACAGATCCCCACTGCGACTTGCGTGGCCACAAAGAGCAAACAGCGGCCCACCACTTTTTCAGCTCTGCGGTCACAAATTACCAGACACGTCGCAGTTGAAACATGTTGAAACTGGGAAACAAATGATCAGTGGAAACGCCTCTTAGAGGTTCAGTTCTCGGCAAAATAATTCTGCGGTATGCGAAATCTACTCCGCTTCTCCCGAGGTTGCAAGCTTCGGGGCTCGGCATCTGCTCGTGAGGTTGCTACATCCTCCTGGTGCTGGTGCCAGTGGTGTGAGAGATCCAAAGCCTGGAGGTACAGTGGAAATCATTCGGGGTACCAGGGGAGCTCCTAGCAACTCAGACCAGCAGTGAATGGACTCCCGGATCTCCGTATATCTCGTTTCCTCGAAGGCGTGATGATCAAAGCCAATGCCTTCGAGCTTGAGGCTGAAGTGGCCTTTCTCTGGATCCTTTTTCGTCACGCAAAGGTTCGCAAGATAGCCTCCGGTTTTCAGAAGCCTCTTTGGGAGTCCACGCACCCATCTCCATCTCAGGAGCCCCAGAGGAGATAATATCCACCAAAACCCTAGCCGCATCCGTTTGACGATTTGGCCTTCGTAGAACTTGTCGTCAACAAGGTGCTCAACGAGGTGCTCGATCGTCGTGTGCATGCGAATTTGTTGCACAAACATTGCTGGCCTTGGGCTCTGGCTAACCTCTTGCAGCAGCTTCCTGACCATTGGAAGGGCAAGCACCGCATCTGAGCTGAACTTCGCGTGCTTGTTCATCACCTCCCTGACAGACTGAGTCATACTCTTCTGCCAATCAGCACATTGTCAGAGACCACCCGATCGAAGAGAGGTCCCTGAGGTTACGGGACATCCGGATCCTCCACATCCAACTGATCCTGGATCAGCTGGTGGAGTGGGATGTGCTTCTTGATGTCTGCTTCCGAGGCAGCAGCTTTTGGAGCTCGACTGATCCAGATCTGGCGCCTCGCTCTCGCCTGCAACTGCGGGTGAGTCGGTGATCTTTCAACACGGGGTTCGCATCATCATACAACAAGTGTTTGTGAAATGTTTGTAGTTTGCAGTTCTTACAGGTTGCGAACACATGATATTCCTCTGTTTAGGGCATCTGAATTGGATCATTCCTTTTTGCCAAGGGCACGTTCTCGTTGCTTGACATTAATGTACAGTTGTCCCTGCTGTTCAGAGCAACGAATTTATCCCAGTCACGGATGCTTGTGATCCACCCCGGCAACACCTTGCTTCAGTCTTTGACGCTTCGTTGCTACACAGGGTCCCAGGCAAACAAAAGGCGCGGACACCGGCATTTTTTGAGGCTTGTTTTTGTGATATGCTTTCTAGCAGTGAAGAGTCTAGCTTGAGTTCAAATCGAATAATCAGAGATAATTGTTGCAACTAATGAGATATAGGTTATAGATGCAATTAGAAAAACACTTGTAGATTCATGAATTCATTAATTGGTCAGAGTCCGTGTTTATTTGTGTTCGAAGGAGTACAAGGCCAGCACCATGATGTACCGATGATTTTGTTGTCATCCTTGGGCTTTGGATGGCTGTCTCACCGCGCGCGGCTCACAGCCCGTCCATTTTTGACGAGCTCATCGCCTTGCACATGCACCATCTCCTTGAAAGTCGAGGCTCTTGAACGAGGCTAAGACAGAAAACGTGCTGCTGAAGAAACATCAAGAAAACACAGGTCACATGTATTGTTCGATGCTTCCCAAGCTGGGGCAAAGTGAAACAAGCGCTACATCCAGTTCGAAAGCTTCGCCGCCAAAAGGTGTCTGTCTTTGCTTACAGTCTGCACTCTCTCTCATCATTTGGAAGGTGGAAGTCATTGCAGTTGACAAATCTCAGAAAATTCAACAAGAAACTGTAGTCTGCCTCAATATGCTTCTCCATGTTTCAATCTGTCTGAATTTCTGTCTACAATGACAGAACATGGTGAAGTCATGGGGGTTGCTAGAAGGTCCGAGTGACTCGCTCGCACAGCCGGCAATACGCTCCACGAGGATCACCTCAAAGGGTCGATCAATCATGATGTCATAGCACATCATAGCATGCGAACGCCAGGGGTTTTGGGGATGTTCGCTGAGTAATGTTGACAGCTACATTCCTCTGCTTTGAGAGCATGCTGACAATTGCTAAAATGATGTCATAGCATGATTGCATCTGTGTATGTGCTGATTGCATCTGCCTCTTGCCAAGCTACAGCCAAAGCTTTGTCGATAAACAGTTCTTTCAATATGCTCATCTGAAGCTTCGTGGGATAAGAACAGGCGTCGAGGCCCATGGCAGAGACACCAGAAGCGGCAGCAGCCCAGGAGGCATGATTTCAAAGGACTGATGGGATCTGCGTCTGGCATCAAGGGTGGTTTCAGTGAGAAGATGCTGATGCCAAAGTCCACGCAGCCAACATAGCCCCAGAACTGGCAGAAGTCTTCCTGGCTGAGCGACAAATTCACTTCTCATGGGCACCTTTGAAAGAGAATATCAAGATATTAGATATCAATGTCAGGTAGCCACATGCCACATCCAAAGTTGCAACATGTTGCCCAACATGTTGCAACTATTGAAGTGAAAAGACTCCAACATGATCCAACTCTCCAACTGAGTATTGGAAGCTTGCCAATAAGGCAACTCTTGACGCATGTCACCGTTGCTGGCCCCATGAGGTTGGTTCATCATACATCAGAATGTTTGGTTTACGCTTTGACTAAAGACCTTTTGACAAAAATCAGTTCGATGCTGTACATCTTCTGGAAATCAAGAAAGAAAGAACCATGGAAGGCCCTGCATTGAAAGTGCACATCATGTACCAAAACGACTTGAAAGTCATCTTCTCCTTGGAGCTCATCTCTGCCGATTGCGTTCAGGTTGGCTGTGATAAATCACGACAAATTGGGACTACTGCGAAGACTGATTGATATGATATTGATGTCAATGTGCGATTTATAGCGATAGACTGGAGTTGTTTTCTGATTCTTCTCAATCTCACAAGTATCACCAGAGCGAGTGTGAGAACCACTACCTTTAAGGCGTTGCAATGTTGCAGTTGACGCAGCTTCTCCCATTCTGCCACCTAGTTTCCCACTGCATCCAATAGGTGCCATCATCTTTGTCGGTGAAGCCCAAAGCGGTCTTAACATGTGGGTACTTGTCCTTGGCTGCGACTCTCCTATCATGCAGGTGATAGATTTGAAGGACCGCATGAGGGGAGCAGAGGACCCTGCCACATTGATTGAACTGCAGCATTGGTCACACCATGAAGAAGCCAAGTGTGCACAGGAATGTCCCAGAAACACTTGACACATTGAGTATCAAAAACGATTTCTGGAAACAGTTGCTGGGGTACCATCTTGCATTGCAAGCTCTAGACAAATACACATAAGACTTTTAAGATGTGCCTCCGCAAAGGCCTTCCGGATACAACGATCTCTCAGGTACCATGTCACCATCCATGCTACTAGTAGCCAGCTCAATCCCTGTAGCGGCACAACTGTCATGGTCCAGCCGGTTCATCACAAGTCGAGCATCCCAAAGGGGTGACTCGTCACACCACGGTCCTTTCCATTCTCCAGTTCCCCAAGGATTTCGTATCTGCACCTTGACATGGGCACGGCTGGACCCCTAGCACAAGCAGGATCGCGTCACATAAAGAGACATAATTTGCAAACACACACACACACATACATATTATACATGCACATAAGCACCCATACAGAAAGGAGCAAATTGCCCAGCAACTTTATAAAAAGGCTCGGAGCCTTCTGATGCCAAGAAGCCATGCGGAAGTACTCGGTAGAATGCCAGCTCACAGGAACCGCT
>VSDK01026352.1:193032-223370 GCA_009767595.1 Symbiodinium kawagutii | reverse complement strand
CGCTCTGACTTGCAGCAGGGAAAAGGCATGCTTCGGCACCAAGCCCTGCTTTTGCCCAGCTTCCTTCACCCCACCACAGCACAAAACTGCTCCTTGACGGTGGTAATGGCGAATCAACTGAAAAAAATCTTCATCGTCATGTTTCTCATCCTTGGCACACACGCAAGCAACTGGTTACATGTTCATTCACACTTCTGAACCAAAACATTGTCACCACTGTACTTTGAAAGCTGAAATACAGTAATGGAATTCAGAACTGGTCATCTGCACTGCAAAGGGCTGCAAGTTGGACGGATTCTTCCTGTCTTGCAAACTGCATGAAATTAACAAGCAAGACGAGGTCATCCAACTTCATGCACCTCATAGACCAAAGCCGAAAAAGACGGGTAGGGAAACTGATCAAAAATTCAGCAGTTCCGATTCGTAGCATTCAGCTGAGCATCACTAGGCCGAAAGCGGCAAGCCCTCTTGTCCTCCGATTTTTGTGTCACCAGATCAAGCCTTTCCCAAGATTTTTCGCTTTCTGAGCGCTCATAGCGCCATGCATTGCCACCCGTCATTGCCGAAATGGCCCACTCCTCAATACTGCAAGGTAGCACTTTAGCGAGTGAATGTTGAGATCATGCCACAGGCAAATCACTCTACCTCGTGGATCCACATTCGGTCTGGACAAATCATATGAATACTAAGAAGCCTGGCATGAAACGACATGAACGAATCATATATGAATTCAAGATATTATACGAATAGATGAATAGATCGTATGGATACAAACAAGTACAAAGAGCCACCTACGGCTCGGGAAAGAAACAGCCATTTGTGATCTGATTGGGCAAACCTTGAGTCTAGGGAAAGCGGCTACACAGATCTTCCTGGCACGACTCCCATGCAGTCCTTTTTCTGATCTATTCTGATATCATTGTTCTTATTATTCTCAAAGTATTGTATCTGTCGTGATCAATGTCGAGCTCCCAGCCATAGCAGCGCTGCCAAGACTCGGTGATACCCGCCTCAGTTGCAGCGTAACTGCCGCACAGCTTTGCAAAGGCCTTCTCCAACAACATCACCTGAAGAACCCCAACGGCTCGTGCCAATGCAAATGCAAAATGGCACACCTACTAATTAGATCTAATCTGTATAATTACATATTTTTTCTGTAGTAGCTATATAGAACTAATCGATGACTTTTGTCTGAAAGGTTTTTCATGGTTTTCATGATTTCTGATACTTTCTCATCCATGACACGGGATGCTGCACCATACAGTTGTCAAGCATGGAGTAAGAACGGAGGGAGGTGGAGAGAAACTCCTGAGTAGATTTGTTTGCCTGTTCAGCAAATCTCATTCTGCAAATTTGGTGATATCAAACCCGTTCTTCCCCTGAAAATTAAATAAGATTACTCGACAACCACAAGCCTTAGAAATGCTTATGAACTCAACTGGCAACATCCCATACTGTTTGCTTTCCCGCATCCGTGTCTTCAAATGCAAGTGACCCATGTTTCTTTGCCATGGGGACGAGCATAGAGGGCCACTGGCATTCCATCTTTTGTACGTGCGACTCCCGCAGGGTCACTGCGATCTGGTTTGCAGGGGACAAAATCGTCCAGCTTGATGACGGTCCATTGTTTCACCTGCCATCGGGAGGCACAGGTGTCGAATGCAAGCTACGCATTGCATATTAAAATCACATCAAATCACGTCAAATCTAGATACGACGATACGAGACATATTGAGATATGCGTACGGAAGAACATGATGCATTATTTATGAATTCTGCCTGTGTCATTTCAATGTTCAAGGCATTTGCTTGAGTTGCGTAGGGCTCTTTCAACAGAGCGGTGTCCTGTATCCTACATGAACGGGCAAGACCAACAAAAGTGTCACTGCAAGCGCTGCAAGCCAAGCTGACTTGAGGGTCAAACAACTTGATGTGGTACTGTCCATGCGGCTGAACCTGAAGCATGTCTGGCACCCGTGTGAAAGGGCTGCATAGTGGTGCAAAATGCAGCAGAAAAGGCACAAAAAGCAGTTGTCAAAGTTGACAATACACGAAAGTAATCTCTTTTAGAAGATACAAAAGCCTGAAAGCAGCTAAGCCTGAAAGCGGCTTACTTGGATCTGCGATGTGATGCCATGCTATCTCTCTTCAATCCCCCTCACGATGGCCAAGAGCAAAGCCACGCAATGTTCCATGAAGAGCGAATCAATGGCACCTTCCTCGGATGCGGTGACGCATGAAAATCATTGAAACGATCTGCTTCTTTAGCCAACACATCACCACACACCACCATATTCACCATTCTTCTAGTATCAACCATTATTCACCACTTCAGCGGTACCTGACACGATATGGGTCGCAAATCACCAAAGCAGAAGCAGTGATCTTGGCATCAGGAGAAGGCATTCTTTGCATGTGGAGGAGAAGGCATTCGATATCAAAAAAATGTGAGTCCTCGAAGGCTGCGCCTAACGATTTTCATCATTTTTCCAGAATATGCTTCCATATGCCTTACAGAACTTACATTTTTGTCTTCCATATGCCTTCCATCTGCCTTCCATTTGTCAAAAGAACTTGGTGCCCCCGTGATCGGTGCCCAGCTGCATGTTCTGCCAGGGTTGCCATAGCTGCCAGAAGCCAGCAGTCGCCCAAGGCACCTTGCCTGGAGACGCTGGGAAGTTGGGGCTTTCAGTTGTTGGAACATGGGACTTTATGGGACTTTATGGGACTTTATGGGACTTCATGGGACTTCATGGGACTTCATGGGACTTCATGGGACTTCATGGGACTTCATGGGACCTTGATTTGAGAGTCCAAGATCTTAGAATGTAAAAATGGATGTGGTCTCTGACTGTGCTTGTGCTTTGAGATCCTTTAAGAATCCGGATTAAGAATCCTTGAAAACTCTTGAAAACATCTAAGAACTTTTCGAGAACAAGAACTCTCTGCTCGGAGTTCTCTCTAAAGCTTCAAGCAGTGCAACTCAGCTGCAGAATGTCCTGCGCCTCGATCCTGCCACGGAAACAGTTCTTGGAAAGTGGCATGGGCTGCTTTTGAAACCGCTCTGCTTGGATGCTGTTGAAATCTTGGTGGAGCATCTCACCTACTGGTGCAGCACTGATATGTCCATCTTCCATAGTCTTCCTGGGTCATGTCTCAGCAAGCTAATACATATCTATATATATGTATATATGTATATGTCTATGCGCCAAAACGATCCAACACGTTCTTCTGCCGCAAGTGGTCCTGCCCTCAAACAAGCACATCTTTGAATCCTTGGATTTTTCGGAGGTCCAGCAAATGTGCGTCTGGGGTTCGGGGCTTCGAGTCCAATCAAGTCAAAAAGAGCTAAAGGGAAACACCGATGACTGCTGCCTGGTGAGAGCTATATGGTACGGCACGGCCACATAGCAATGTGTTGGGGCTGACTATTGTGCAACAAATCTGTTGCTGCACCCATGAGAACCAGCCAAGATTCTTCCTACAAAACCGGTTCTCACGCATTGCGCCGAAGATGTTTCCGCTTGCAGCATGCCGTCTCAACATATCTCAACACCTTATGTGATACGGTCGTCCAATCATTCAATCACTACCAGGATATCCTACGATATCTGTGGCACTAGTAATTGGTAAACTATAAATCAAAAATCAATATGAAATTACAACAGTCTTAATGATAATCATCCTTATAAATTATTCTAATCAAATTCCTTATTACAATGAGTTGATGACTCTTACCCTGATTGAATCCCCATTTATAGCTCTGTGAGATCATCACCTTTCTGCACCAAGTCTCTCCCAGCGTTGGGTGTGAAGGTTTGTCACCGCTTTTTCTGCAAAAGTCCATGGCACGCACCCAAGTCACCGTCGAGGCACCTGTAGAAACCAATTTGGCACCGTAGCCAGGAAGGAAGATGGCAGAAGGACAAGGCATTGCAGGAGAACACGGGTACGGGATGGTACGGGTGCATGATTCACGGTCATGTCATGTCGTGTCAACTCACTAAGATATCTAAGATCGAGAGGTCAAGCCTTTCCTTTCAGAAGTGGCGATACCACACATGAATCAATCTTGAAGTTTCAAAACATGTTGAAAATATTTCGCAAAAATGCCTGCAGCCTCGCCTGACTTCCCAGATTTGGCGTTGGCACTGTCACCACCCACCTTCCCAAGAGTGGAGTCCTCCAGGCATGGCAGGTGTCATCAGAGCTTCCAAAGACCAACAAGTCCGAGTCCAAATCTGATTTTTCACATCAAAATCATTATAATATCTAAAAAACATTCTAAAGCAATATCGTAAACTCTAAATACGATCTTAAAAGTTGACTTTTCAGTCTGATACTGGGCTTACCTAGTACCGAGAAAGTTTCGCTCGCAGCAATGACCGTCGGCTCCTGTGGTGGGAAATCTTGGTCTGTGTAAAATGACGAACAGAATCCGCCCAAAATCCAATAGATGTGCCAACAGTAGGCGTAGAAGCACTTTGGCAGGTAGATTCTGATCGCCTACCGCACGCAGGGAGTTTGCCACCAAGAAACAGAAGCACAAACAACTGCTACTGCAGCATACAAAATGGACATGACTGACAAATTCATTTCGGGACACTAATCATACTAATGGGATCTAATGGGCAGTTCAGAACTCTGCTGCGGGGTCAATCCATGTCAATCCGATAAAACAACAATCACTGTGGAGCAAAGAACCTCTTTTGCTTCGGACATCTCTCGTTCAACTGCAGCCTGTCCGTAGCTCCAAACTTCTGCCAAGCCGCATGGATCGTCAGAACAAAAGGACTGAAGATCACATTGTAGAAGCAGCACGCCTGTCCATCGTACAAGCTGGACCAGCACCAAAGCCACCGATCCGCACGTTTCCGGCCAGGGCTATCTGCTGGCAGCGTCCAGCGAAGAATGCCATAGAGAAGCAAATATATGACAAGCAGAACAAGGGCCACCACTGCCACAGTCCTTTAGCTGTTGACAGCCAGTGCTGACATCTGACTGATTCCTTTGGGGAATGCAAAGATTGACTGCTGCAACTACGGGAGTTTACGCAATGCATGGCCACAACATCGGCCTTCATCAAATTCAGTGGTGACTGTCAGAATCTGTGTTCCCTTCCAGAAACGCAGCTTGTGCAGGAATCTGCCGGGACAATCCGCAGGCAAAACAGACTGCAGGAGATTGTGAGAGGACGAACTGGACCAGCAAGATACCGTAAGAAGACTCGACTCCAAAGAAGACTCCTAAAAAGACTCCTCAGAAACCAAGAGAATCCTAAGAACCAAAAGAAGTCCATGTGCCAAGACATGCCAAGACTCTGATGATGTCCCTTCGATTGAACATGCTGCACTGGAGCTGGCGGAGCTGGAGTGGCTGCCTGAACTGGTCCGAAGGTGTTCCACCACGGCGCAGGCGTCTGGCCGGGCTGATACTGCATCGCACATCAAGCTGGACACCGCTCCATGGAGAGCAAGTGGTTGATGTAAAGAGAGGTTGATGATGGCAAGCAGGGTGGGCTCAGGTTTGCTATCTGGAACTATGTTGTAATTTTGGGTGTATTGAATTTATGAGGCCTAGAAACTGCTTTCAGCATCACTGGCACCCGTTCTTCAGGTGCTCAACAGCAGTGCAAGAAACAGTTCCTCCATCTGCTGACAAATGCCATTCCTGTCCTTCCTTTTTTGAATAATTTCAGAAGTGACGACTGCCATGGTATCCATGCAAGGTCAACCTGTAAAGTACTCATTGACATAGATTCAACGTGTTTAATTATATAACGTGTATGTCGTTAGTCGTATGTATCTAAATGAAATCAAATGCATGGTAGGCCGACGAACGGCAGTGACTGCTTTTTCATCAGCCAAGACAGCTTTTGGAGTCGGACCGCAGTATGTCCATTGAAAAAGCGGACATCGGAGAGCCCCACACTTTCGATCTTCTCACACGCTGGTTTACTTGCTTCACAAATGAGCCAAGATCAGTCGTATGGATGATGGTGCAGGAGCACTAGTTCACATTAGAATGCATTGGCAACCTCGAGTCTGAAAAACTTCCAGCAACATCGCGTCCGTTCTTGCCCACAATCCAACCACGGTCAGATATCCCTACCTTCGCAAACCGTGATCAAGTCCTTCGTGACAGAGAACTTCCACCTGGTCCGAGGCTGATGCGGATTAATGCAGACTGTCGAATTCCAGTTGATTGCTAGCCGTGGCGTCAATCTGCAGAATCCTATGAAACAAAAGAAATCTGAAATCCTCCACTTGGAATGGAGAATCCGCTCTTAGGAAATAAGTTGTCAGACTCCTCAAAGGGTCTTCCGGCTCAGCACACAGTGCTTGTGGGATCTTGTGGGCCTGTTCCAGCGAAGCCCAGTCATCTCATGATGTAGATGTGCAGCTCTTGAAACCTCGAATTTGGATGTTCCTATCCAGCAGGTTCTAGGCATTTCAAGGCCGGTGTGCAAACATATCGAAAAGAACACGGATGACATCCCCAGTGTATGCGCAATCAGCTGGGGGACGGATATGTGGATTCTAATCAGTCTGTTCCCAAACAGTTCGTAATTGATGCCTTGCATAATTGCTGCTTTGCCGAACATTTCAGGGTAACCTTTGAAGGTAGAACTGAACTAGAGCGAAGCTCCGGTGGCGCCAGTGTCTCCAAAAACTAGAAAACAAAAAAGACCACAGAAGGATCGCATGAGGTGATCTTGGTAGGAGCCAATACTGTACAGAAAATGTGAAACTGCAGGATACTGAGGAATATTCAGATACTTCAAGCAGTACACATTCTTCCCTTGAACATAAATCCTGTGGCTGCCTTGTCTGAACCAGGTCCGTGTGCCGGCAAACTGTGGACTTCGGCAAACAGTGGAATTAGGATTACTTCGGCACGTACTGTAGCACGTGCATGTGAATCAAGTTCATTGACTGCTTTTTTGGCAACTCCATCTTCATGACCCGATGAGAACAATGTGATACAATGGTATACAATGGGATGGAAAGAGCAAGAGATAGCAACAAGGGCATAGAGAGCGCAAGGGCAGCAAGGGCAGCAAGAAACAGACTCTGCGTTTCTGACAGCGCATTGCTGCGAGACTCTCGGGCCAAGTAACATCAGCGCTTCCAGGTGGTTCAACTCGCCTCAGTGCCTCAGCACAGGATCGATCTCAGGTTGGCGTGGGAAACATTTCAGATGAAGTTGAAATATGAAACAAACACAGGATCTTGGACACTGCTGCAATGGCAGACTTTCTGAAATTTGAAATAGCATCTGACATAAAATCGACGATTCTGGCCATATTAAACCTGCATGTGATATTCTGGGCATAGGCCAAGACAAATGCAAGTGACTCTCACATTTTCCGACACTATCACAACTGAACCATTTTCCGAGCTGGTCAACTACATACCACTTCAGTTAGCAATCAAATGCAATCGAGTAGAACACAAAATGGAAAGATAATGGACGCACCCATCTACTTAACCCAAATCTTGTCCCGATAAAAGTTTCCTTTTTGCGACTAAAGAAAGTCGTTGCGCACTTTGCGGCCCTTCCGCCGTCCTTTGAGAGGGGACGTGGAAGGTGAAAAGGGATGTGCATGGGTGTTGCAACTGAGAATTTGGGCGAAATGCTTGGAACAAATTTCACTACGAGGACCTGACAATTCTCATCGTACGTGCGTGTGTGTGTCTGGACATTTCTCGGTAGATGGAATCAAAGCTACAATAGACAAATATTTTCAACGCTGCCTAACGTCAATCTTGCCAATTCCTCTCAACACACATTGGTTTCCAGTATCGAAGTATCAACAATATGATTCTACTGACACATCAGCACTCGCACCGAAGGACAGCTTTGAGAACTATACCTATAGGACCTACTGTAAACATGATAACAATGACCGTCCGCGTTTGAAACCAACAGGAAACACTGCGAGCAAAGGAGTCCTCGGGACGGAGGCAACGGCAGCCATGAGCCTTGCCAAAAGGGAAAGGTGGAAATTGTCAGTGGACAGACACATACTCCCTTGGAATAATTGATTACATTTGACTACAGAAATGTAATGTATAGGATATGGACAGCCATATTGTCCAAAATGAATCAAAATGATGAGTTGCATTGAGATGTGTATTATCGCGTTGCATTCGAACTTGCTGCGCTTGGCGGCGAAGATTGCCTTGCCTGGAATCTCTGCAATCTTGAAGGGCGGTTGCGCGATGCCCCTGCCCCTTGGTATGCAAATAGGATCAAACAGGATCAAACAGGCCAGTGAGTCTCAATTCTCATGAATCCTGATGCATTGTGGTGCATTAATCACCTTTGTTTTAGACTATGAATATGCCCAGAAAATGCATGCGAATGCATTGTCCTGTATTGCCAATCGGACCATAGGGCAGCAAAACAACAAAATAGAATTGGTCGCACATTGCAACGATGGGTAATTCCGTGACCCGGTCAACATGGTCACAGAATGTCACAGAAATTTGCATGTGCTGTTCAGATTCCCTTCATCTGGAAAATACACCTTTGCGACTGAGAAATGATGTTTGCAAATCTTCCGGGGACCCATGTAAAACTTGTACGGACCAATCGGGCAGCGCCGGTTACAATCAATCATATGCAATTTTGGGGATATGTTTTGCTCCCTCTCAATCTAATTCCCAGTGGTTGTGTTCAAAATAGCAGCAGCATGCAAAAAATGAAATAAAAAATGAAATAAATCGCTGGGTTTTGTAGGGCAGTTGGTCAAAAATCAATGCACTAACTCTGAGAATGCGCAATTCAGTAAAGGAGTTCACTTTTGTCCGTTTGTTTTCCTTCTATCTCCCAAAGGATCACCCAGGGCGAAGTAACCCAAAGATATTCAAAGCGTCCCATCCCATGCATCCCATACACTGGTTCAAATAGACGTATCCAGTGGACAATATGTCGCGAATGAAAGCGGGTACTTGTGCGGACCCTGAAAAGCTGTCGCGAGAAGTTTCTAACATGAACAATCATTTTAATTATAGGAATTCCGTACCAGGGCGTGCTGTGCAACAAGCATTGATATCTTCATGTCCTTTCCCATCCCAAAACAAAATACCCGTGAACATTCCATCAACAAATGATTCTTGAGGTGAATCCGCTGTGAATCCTTGAAATGAGACTGAGTCAATAGTATGACATGAATCGCTATGAGCTATGTCCAAAACTCATCATACACCTGCACCATCTTAAGGCTCAAACATCAAGGCCTCATTTCCTGGCCCTGTTGTCACCAGCTCGTCAGGCCTCACCCAAAGCACCAGATCACGAAAGCCGTGATCTCTTAGCTATCTGTGCCGTCTCTCTGGTCCATTAGTCCAGAGGTAGATAGTTTGTGCATGCTTGTGTCAATGAATTTCGCTTTTGGGGTTTTCATTTTCGGGCGCAGGCATAAACATGTCCAACTTTCCACTGTTCGGAGTGTAGGCGAAGTTCAAGCAATGTGCTGCCGGAATGGAGCACATTCCATACTAACATACTGTCCGAAACGATAGGTGGAATCTCGCCTGATCTCAAAGAAGTCAATGCACTTCAAGAGCTTCAACAATGCCATCCGCCCAAATTGGTCATTTTGAGGACTTTGAAGAGGATGTCTCTGCACCAGCTGAGCTTCCAGACAGTTTCTTTATCTTTCCTTGCAACCCAGCTTTCTTCAGCCGGACCGAAGCAAATGTCCTCAGAAGGTCTGATCATCTCTCTTTTCAACCGATACACCGTCACACATGAGCGCGCGCGCGCTCATTTCAGCACCCATCAAGACCTTCCACAAAAAGAAGACCTCAGGCCAACCGATCATTCCTAAGAACTGCACGGTCGCATCCAAACGTCTTTCCATTCCTTGGTGAATGAGGATCGAGGGATGGTTGTCAGATCCTATGCGCTCGTATGAATAAAATTGGAGATCCTCCTGATAATATCCAGAACCAGGCACACAGGCACTTGCGCATGGGGGCTGTGTGTCTTAAATAAAAGGTTCTTGCGCCTATTTTTTGGAAACCTTGACCAACTATACCAGATCTATTCAACTGCGCGTTGTCATGCTTCATCTTTGTTTGCCGGTTCCAAACCTTCAATGACTGAAGCCACAAATGGGGTAAATCCTCCAAACTTCAAGGAACCAAACTTTGTTTCACAGACCCACGACACATCACGTCTAAAAAAGATCTAAAAAAGGTGCTCTTAAATCCGATGGGAATGGAATGGAATCCAACAGCGTTTAGAGGTTTGATTCAAGACAAAAATGAATCTGATTGAACGTACGCATGTGCGTGTGTGTGTGTGTGTGTGTCTGTGACATTCATGTGTCATTGCCATTTTATTCCCCTCGCTCGGCGAAGAAGTTGGTACCCACCTGCACTGGAAGAAAATGGATAGCAAAGCATTGTGAGCCCCAAGCCGTTGAAACACGCAGAAGCCGAGACTCAAAACATCTAAAAACCTTTGACAAAAACATATGAAAACTTCAGGAAACAAAATTCTAAACATCCCAATTCTGCTTGCTCCAAACTATGACCGCTACGCTTCAATGGCAAGATCATGTGACGAGGGGTCCCATGGGGTCCCCATGCTCCGAATCAGGCTCTTCACGGGCCCTGGAGTCCATGTTGGGCCCATGGCCTTCCAAGTTACCTGTTTGCCATGCAAAACTCCGAAAAATCCCCACCTCATTCAATGTCATTCAACATATTCAACCATTAATTTAATGTATATAGGTTATTCTGGGATATTGCAGGTCCATGAAGCTACAAACCACCACTTGCTGATGGGACGGGTGCCATCTTTTTTTCGTGTGTTGGTTGATGTTCAAGGTCTCAGACCTGTCAAAGAACATGCCAACAGGGAGCCAAACGCTCGGCAGTGGATGACCAGCTGCAGGTTGAACAATGTGAATCCACCTCCACAAGATCCACCTATGCAGCTTCTCAACTGCATCTGAGGCTCACCACGATAAAGCTCACCCAGCAAATCCCGTGGATAGATTGGAACACCTCACTGTCTTGCATCACTGTTACCTTCAGTCCCAAGTACAAATTTAAATAGAGATCACTTCAACACATTTCAACACTTCAATTACTTCAAATCACTTCAACCTCAGTAATTCATGAAAGCATGTTAGTTGATAAGCCCTAGTGACTGGGTGGCAAGACTGTACAGAAATTGTAGCATCTTCGGCATTCAGCATGTGCATGGGCACAGTCAAAACATCTGCTCTTTGATGGCTTCCTTGAGATATGCAGTGACACCACGATTCTTTGCTTCTCAAAATGGGGGGCATAAAAACCGTGGATGTTCAGAAGTCAAGTCATGTCAAGAGAGCATCCCTATCTGACAACGAATTGATGCAACTTGAGACCCCTAAAGTCTTTGGATCCGGGTTAGCTTGAAAAATCCATGGCGCCCTTGACAATGCAATCTTTGTTGCCAAGTCTCGAGACCATTTCATCTCCTATGCCAGGTTTGGTGTGAGGATAACATATTCTATCATATATACTTCAGCTATTATGATGAACGCAAGTATATATGTATATACTGGATGTGTATATACACATGTATATATATATATACACATGATATGTGCACACAAATATCTGTTTCAAATTACAATGTATATACAATATGCATCAAGTCAGTTCAGCTGCTATTTACAGCTGCGGAGATGGGAAACGCCGCAAGGGAACAGGTCTGGAATGGCTGCAGGACAGTGGAATAGCGGAGAGTCAGGATCGATGTGGCCATGGGATCCTGCCTTGTGGTTCCAACCTCTCACTTCGCATTTGAGCTCATCACCGAAATCCTTGGTATGTAGAGAACGGGCAAAAACGGGAAACGGGAAACTAGGCCATTCGTGATTCTTGGCCCATTCTAAGGCTGTTGATGTAAGAAAGTCTAGTGAGATTGAGATAAAATCTGAAACACGGCCAAAGGCATCTGCATTGCAAGGGTCTTCGCAAAAATCGCACTGTCTCGGATCATACCACGCAGCACCTTGGTTAGGGATAGTTAGGGTCGCTACTGCGAGTAGTTGAACAGCTTTGATGAGAGGAGATGGATGGCCCCAGGTCCGACTTCACGGGAAGGCCATGTTTAGGGTGTCACAGAAGCACTGCAAATCGATGTGCAACAAACTGTGTGCCTTCTTCTTGTATCTTCTTGTTATCTACTGTTATCTCTTGTTCTGGGACCAAAAAAAGTCTTCTTTTGACGTCCAACAAAGGAAATCTTGACGCGTGACACCACAAGCGCACCAAGACACACGCTTGCTTGACATTGCCTCCAAGTAAAGCGCAGTGCTGCGGACGTCGTCGACTATCACCTCGAAAGCAAACTGGCCCATCTGCATCAGGGTGAAAGGGAAAGAAGGACTTTGCAAAGAACGCGCGTGTATTCTCAAGCAACAAAGGCAAAGAAAGTTTCAGTGACTTTCCAAGTTGGCTGTGCCCAGGTCAAAACAACAAACTTGATAACTGTTGATGACCAATAAAAAAGGAATTGAAAACATGATGCAAACATGAACCAGCTGTACGAGTAGTGACTAGGGTAGACATCAAGGCATCAGTCTCACTTTGAGTGGCAAATGTAGTAGTCGTCTGGAGCTCCGTTGCTTTGCTCCACCTGGCACTCAGCTACCAGGCAATTCAGGTGGCGGCCAGGAAGAACAGTACTAGAATGCTAAATATGCTGATTTAGTAATAACAGAAAGGCAACTTAAAAATAAACGCTTGAGTCCTTGAGTCACGTAATGGAGGCTTTCGAAGTTTAAATAGGTAACACGCGAGTGGCATACTTCTGCAGGACGAGCCTCCATCATCATCTATACGCTTGTTTGTACAGTAAAGGGAGGCTGAGGGGTCGCCAACCGTTTGATGCAAGTCATACTGCAGTAATGGTATGGACATTCTCGTACCTCATCTACCTCCAATGATCGTGCAGTTGTGTCATATTTTGTAAGGTTCTGGTCCAAGTCGTAGTGAAGCTTCATGAAGCTAAACACAGCAGGCCATGTCCCACCTGCCTTGTAGACATAGTCCGTGGAATGCAGCCCACCGCTATCGAAAGCCCATGTCCCAGACATTCCGTGCACTGCCTGGCGCTAGATGATGCTAAGTATATAGCTAAGTTAGCCACTCATTACAGTAATTCAGTTCAAAAGAGAAAGCTCTGGGGCTGCAGTCCAAAAGAAACCGCACGAAGTTTCATTTGTTCAAGCTTTATTTTATATGCAAAATGAGATCAAAATGAGTACAGTACGTATCAAAATAAAATATATATATATATACATATCAAAATAAATAAATAAATAAATAAATAAATAAACAAATAAATATGTATATATATGTATATATATATATATATCTTAGCATCTTGAATAAATATATCTATATATTACATTTATTTATATCTTATTGATTCTTATTGTATCTTCAGTCGTGACACTCCTCGATGCAAACTGTGAGATCTGAGGATGCGAAGCAGCTCCAAAGCCTGGCCCCAGACTGTGATGGGAAGCTTTGCCTCAGGACGTTCCACTTCATTTCTGACAGATGTAAACTGTAAAAAATCAATTTAAACTGTAAACAAGTTTCCACAATCTCACAAAATCTCACAAATCTTCAATGCACTTGTGACCTTGGAGCTTTTTAAAAGGATGCTCTGTCAGAGGCCAGTTGCTTTCATGTTGGTCTTGCCACCCACCAGGGCCTGTGAGCAGTGTGTCCGCATCGGCGTAAGCTCCAAACATGTACAGACTCTCTACATGTTATTCCAAGATGTCTAATATGATTCTATGATTATACATAAGACGGCTATTAAAACAGCCGGTCTAATATGTCTGCCAAAACAGCCGCTGATTTTCAGCTCCAGGCTGCTTAACATGAAGCAAATCAGCAGAACATGCAGCATCATCACAGCCAAGCACAAAAAACATCACTAAAGTCACTGCCAAGTCTTGGACTGTTGCGAAGTCTCCCCCAAGGGTGCTCTTTTCCGCAGCGCTTGGATTGTCCAAGCCATAGGGCATATCGATCATTCGAGCATTACCTGGATGCCGATCGTGTGAAAACATGTTAAAAGCGATCTAAATGGTCTATGATTGGTCTATGTGATTTTTTCTGCATAATTCTACAATTTTCAAAAATAGTAAGGCCGTTTCCCATCCACGGCAAGTTATTGTGCGTGTGCAACATCCGCTATCTTGGGCGCTGCATCAAGGGTAGGCAAAAATTGCGAACCAAATTACATTCGAACGGGCTTGTCTTTCAATCCAAGTCCCTCCGTAATGTACAGTACACAGCAGCTCAGTACATCACGCATCGAGAGATCACTAATTCCCATTGCACCACAAACACTTCCAGTAGAGAAGGGCCCCATGAATTCTGCAGCCAAAGGTGCATTCGGAATTGGAAGCACCACCGCTGGCCCTACCGGGCATGAAAAGAGTGGGGGGTCATAAAGCAACATCATCGGCTCATCCATATATTGGCAATCACCATCATCAGATCATCACCACCACATCACCATCATCATCATCATCGTCATCATCATTGCCGTCGTCATCATCATCACATCGGCATCATCGGCATCATGTTCTTCTTCATCATCATTATCACATCAGCAGCGTCATCATCATCACCACCCACAACTCAGTCTCTAGTGTGGGGTGGTACTTCACGCCCTCCCTGCAAACTGTGATGGCTTTGAAAAAAGAAGACATCAAGTTTTGCAGCTTTGCAATGAGATTCGGAACCGAGTCCCTGTGGACTGAAAGGATTTCACCTTCCACCCTCTGAGTGTCAAGCAAACTTTGGGCCATGCTGGCAACATTTCCCAGGGCATTTGCCGCATTTTGCAACTGCGCCAGACACAAAGAGCCAGGGAGCATTCAATGCGTTTCAAATTGTGGCAAACAACATCGGCTGCTGCGTTTGAAAAAGTCCTTGGCTTTGGATCAAATGTCCGCCGTTGATGACAGGCTCTGTATCATGGGTCAACCTCTGGGAAAATTCTAAGTGGGAGAAGTCAAAGAGCATTCCCAAAAAGTTGCAGAGAGCAAGTTACTCTGGGTCTTTGTCCTGGAAGAACGAGCCATCTTGCATAGTGATTTCTCTGAGATCTTTGAAGGTCGACGATTTTTGTGGCAAAGCTTTCAGAATCTACATGGCTCACCGCCCAGAAAGACACCGTCCCTAGATTAGATTTGGCACTCACAAACTGAATCAGCATGTGAACATGCTGGGGTACTTTCCATTGATACGAAGGACATCAAATCAGAAGTTACCGTTGACATTTTCTGTAGCTTCAGGTTGAAGACGTGGCCCACGTCCGACCTGGCCTTGTTGAGGTTACCAAGAGCACCACCAAGACCACCGCTGTTCAGTGGAGGCCTTGCAAGTCCAATGGCTTGCATCCAGCTTGAATCACCTCCCTTGAAGAACGTTTAGCCAAACAAACCAAATAAAGGCAATGCGAAAGGCCTAGGAGAATTCCAACAAAAATGTGTTGACCTATATCCATTTTATATCAATTTCATCTCCATGCTTATCTGGTCCTCATCCGTGCTTGTCCTCTCCTGCCCTGCCTATGTTGGCTTGCTACTGGGATAAAAAAGAGAAATTAAAAAACAAGGCAATCTGCTGAAAAGCATTGAACCGAACAAAAGAACAGGGACCTGCAAAAGTTCTTCTTTCAGCCACCAACGAGCGAGAAATCTACGAAAACATGTGTGAATGCAAAGAACTAAAGAAACGTCGGCTTCGTGCACTTGTTTCTTTTTTGACCAATTTCGGCCCCCATAAGTCTTCCCGTTGGTCCGAGCAACGGCTTCTCGACTGGAAGTTCACAAGCCCCTGACAGATCTGACAGCTTAGAAAGGAGGAAGCTCAAGATGATCACGCTTCACCATACTTCAAACTCAAAATCCTCAACGAGAAACGTTGAAATGTTCCTTGAACACTCAATTAGGAAAACTGGAGAGAGATATCACAATGCAAAGTCTCTTGGGGTGGGAAAAATGTTGTTTCTTGAATGTAGCGATGTCAGCACTGTGAACAGCTGTGAACTGTTCCCAGAATCCATAATTTCCTGAATGGAAAACACACATTGAAAGGAAAATCGAATGCCATGACAGGATGCACCATGTGATGCACCATGCGATGCACCATGTGATTCACCATGTCAAGCGCAGCCTTCCGAAATCAACAGCAACAGCACTGGCACCTTTGGGCTCAACGAAGGACATGGGATCCTTGACGTCTGGAGACCAACCCACCTGGCACCGCTTGAAGGCATTGGCACACCCTTGGACTGCTGAATCTGTGGGACTGCAACATACAAAAATAGCGTCAATAGCTGCAGTCGAAGTCTGCATGACTGGGTGGGTGGATCTAGGATCATGTCCCAATGGCAACGTTCACCTCGACAGAGTGCACAATATCAAATGTATTAAGGCTTTCTATTGGCTGGGACCAACCATTTCTCATTGTGCTTGCACATGGAACAAGGGCATTAACTTTGTGATCAACGCTAAGTGACGCGTGAGAAAACACAAACACATGTTTGTTTGACTTACATGTGAATGGCATCTGCGTTTGGACTCAACTCTGCATACGCTTGCAATATTCCCAGCGACATGCCTTGGGAACTTTCGCACAGGTGGCGTGGACTTCATTACCTGAGTATGAAACTCCTCTGCTGCATCTCTACGCTGTATTTTGAGTGGCCTTGTGAACACTTCTGACATCTTCTGACAAGGCATCACAACTCATGAACAATTTCTATCAAAGAAACCGTGCCTCTTGGGTCCAAAACAAGCTGTGATCAGCACTGCAGTTGCTGAAACAATGACTCGCCAACTTGGAGTAGTTTTCGTAGCTCATCTCATTTGAAATTGTTGCTGCGAATCTGGCATTCAGCTCGTCTGGGAGTACCAGGGAGCTATTCTGGGAAGCACCGGTCTCACCAGGCTCAAGGTGAGAAACTGCAGATAGGGGGAACAATCAAAAATAGACGCATCATTGGCTCTTCAGCATGATGCAGTGCACATCCCCCTACATCATACACCGATCAATATGGCATGTTATTTCTTCCCTGCTCAAAGATCTCGGAATCTTTGAAACCCACACGGTTTCTGTGTTTAGTGATATAGGTGAATTGCAGGGTGAAGCGGATGCTCTTTCTTGGCAAAAGCGCTAGAATATCTTTTCCTCGAACAGTCACAGGGTCGCAAACAGCTCCGGGCCTTCCCAACTTATGCTGAAAGAGTCATCAAGCATCATCAAGTTATTTTCATGTTTTCAAGGATGTTTGACATGTTCTTTTTAATGTCACAGAATTGTGGCTCCACATGGCTCAAATTCTCCAGGCTACAGCTCTCTTCCTCTGCGTCTCTGCATGGCATGCCAGTCAGCGGATCAGGAAAGAAGCGAGGCCTGAAGCTGAAAAATCTAAAAACAGCAAAATGCATGAAAGAAAATCATAAAAAGCAGAAGGGAACAAGCCAAACAGGATCCAAAGAGTATCTGCTGAAACCTTGTGGGTGCTTTCCTTGCGATTGACATGTTGGCACTGTGCTTAGAACCTTGCAATACAGGTCCAAAGCTGAAGATCTACAGAATCTACAGAATCTACAGATCTCAGTTCTTCAAACTTCCACAGGTTAACTTCCACAGGTTCCATGGGTTCCCACGACGAGAGTCCTTGTACAGCGCAGGAAGGAGCTCTCATGGCGCATCTCCTCCAACAGTGTCCCTGTGCATCACAACTTGCTTACCCAAGATGGTCACAAACCATTCGATCTTGCCACAAACCCGAGCATTAATTTTGAAATACAAATTAAGCAAATTGAAAAAACTTTCAAATCTGAATAGGCACACAACGAGATTGCTTTTTGAGCATGTTCCAGACAGCAACCCTTGACTTTGTGTTTGCATCCCATATAGCCGGTACATCTGTTGTCGCAAGCTCTGCAGCAAAAAGGACAACTTGATATCGGTCCAGATGCAACGGAAGCTGCGCGATGGACGGCATGGCTTCAAAAGGCAGCAACGCATCAACAAGTCAGCTGGCTAAGGTGCTCACAACAGATTTATCTAAACGAAGGCTTTGCAAGAGAAAAGCAGAACTGAACGGCAATCAATTAAGTTCTTGAATAGATCTTTGTGTACATGGGAGACTGATGTGCTTCATGGCTCGAGTGGTCATACTTTGCCGTCAGATCCTGGTTGGTACCACTTGTGAATGGCAAGGGAGCCAAGGGGTAAAATATGCAAAGGAGAATTCGAGCATGCGCGACCATGTGCAACCTGTGTGCCAAGTTCCAAAGACTATTATTGATTTGGCATCGCACCAATCTCATCGTATCCAGATGTGGTTCATTGGTCTTTACATTGAAGTTGTTAGCATCTGCCAGGAGTCTGGACCCGTTGAGCAGAAGTGGCTTCGAGGCTGCGCGAGTTGACACATATTTGTTTGCCAATGTCACACACAGTAGCCAGCTCTTGCGGCCTTCACGTGAGAGCAGCAACCAGCCATCGGCCAGCACGCACCAGTGCACGCCAAACAAAGAACTTATTCTCCAACCCTCAGACTAATGCCAAGCTCAGGTCAAAGTGATGAATTTGTTGACACCCATGGCCCATTGCATCAACATACAGTTGGCTGCCAAATCGTGCAGAACATTACTTCATCATCGCTTGGAGACAGCACAACATACGCTGAACCTTCATTTTGAACATGATCTGCCTTTCGCTTTGTGTGTACTGTGGGTGTGTGACCATCCTGACACATCAAACACATTGGAACACTGCGTCGAGTCAAGAACTGCAACTGGCAGCATCTAGATGCATTGAGACTGTGAGATCCCCAGGCACTGCCTTTGTACTCCCCAGAGTACAAAGGCATGGCCTTGACGAGCAAGATTCAATATTCTGATTCAACAGAACCATCTCCCTTTCAAAAGCTGCCAAGAGCTGCTACACGTCATATCCAGTCTGCACGAAGAACATCAGCCATCAGCTATAGGCCACCACAACTCTCGAATACTTCACATCATGAGACTGTACATTCACCAGTGCACGCCAAACAAAGAACTTATTCTCCAACCCTCAAACTCATGCCAAGCTCAGGTCAAAGTGATGAATTTGTTGACACCCATTGCATCAACATACAGTTGGCTGCCAAATCGTGCAGAACATTACTTCATCATCGCTTGGAGACAGCACAACATACGCTGAACCTTCATCCAAGAACATTACTTCATCATCGCTTGGAGACAGCACAACATACGCTGAACTTTCATCCAATGAACATGATCTGCCTTTTCGCATCCTTTTGCTTTGCACACATGCGCACATACAGCACCCTACGTGCGACCA
Organism: Symbiodinium kawagutii; assembly: GCA_009767595.1. Taxonomy (NCBI): domain Eukaryota; class Dinophyceae; order Suessiales; family Symbiodiniaceae; genus Symbiodinium; species Symbiodinium kawagutii. Next base: position 203,967 of record VSDK01026352.1, on the reverse strand, counting down.
TCCTGAACATCATGTAGGAGTTTAAATGAGCGGGCTGATCAGGCTGCTCGACAGTGTCTTAATTCTTCCCTTTCCAGCACTGCGCGTGCTGTTTGGGTTGCGCAATGTGAACGGAATGCCCAATGGGAACGCGACGTGATTCTTGCGCCGACTGCTGCGGGTAACCTTTACCGCGCCCATCTTGAGGCATTGAGTTGATGAACATTGGTGCGCTGCTCTTTTGGACTCGCAGGACTTTGGTATCCCCGAGTTCGTCAACCTCTATTACATCCTGAACATCATCAAACGTATTGGAACACTGCGTCGGGTCCGGAACTGCCAGCTACAGCAGTAGGAACTACTGCTGAGGCTCCCAGCCCACCCGTCGGAGTTTCCATGCCACAAAATGTCACAGGTTTGGAAGTGTAGCTTGGGTAAAACGAACATGCTTAAACCATCTTAAACCAAACTCCTACAAATTGAACAATGCTATTTGCAACTTGTCAGAATCTTCAACCGTGCATTTTACAAAAATGTCAAGAAGCTGATTTGAGATTATTCAAGTTGGCGGGTCATCATGTAATTCAAATGTGAACATGCAGCTGCTTACAAATAAAGCCAAAAACTGCGGAGATCCACTTCAAGTTCATTGACTAGAGAAAATTGAAGTTCACGGCTCATTTGCTAAATAATATCCAGATGACACTAGTTGACTGGATACCAAAAGCTCTTCATTCAAAGCATGACGTGAGCACGCGCAAACACACAACCCGAAGAGTTGATTTAGACAAAGTCAAACTATTAGGCTCTGACCAGGAAGAACAACTTGCGACTCAGCATGACATGGGTGATGCCACACACATCGCAAGTGTATCTTTATGTCGTACCGCTCCCTCCCATCTAGCGTGGCACTGATGGTCGTACAATTTTCTTGCGATCGTTCGTCAAGGGTTTTAGGGGAAGATCCCCGACCCAGTCTACTGAACATGTTGAGGGATCATCGAATAGATCAAGGAGCCCCGCTGAACATGTTCTTCAACATTTGATCCTCACACATCCTCACTAGATTTCCCCGAAGTTTCCAACCATCTTCACAACAAATTGTTACCAATCGGAACAGTTGAATCTACGGCAAAACCCAACAATCTCAAGTATACTGAAGTATACCATTCCTGGATGAGCCCCCTGCATGATTCGCACTTCCTGTACCTTCGAGGATGAACCCCCGAGATTGTGCGGAGCGCGGAGAGCAGGGGCCCCTGCCACTGGCACCTGCGAGAGGGGTTTGCGGTGAGATGGGACTGCAATGGACTGCTTGTCATGGGCACGCAGTACGCTGTCTTTTTCAGTCTCGTTGCCTTCTGTCAAGATCTTGTCAATTTTAGTCAGGCACTCCTTCGGCGCCTCGTGATACTAGTCCGGCTCCTTTTAATGGTCAGGACTTCAGAGCAGCGGTTTTTTGCCCACTGCAAATTTCAGTTCTTCTCTTGTGACATCAAACCACTCCATCGCCAAGAGAAGCCAAATCGATCGATGGTTAGGAGGGCAAGCAGTGCCTATGTGGTGCCAATGGTGCAAGTACCTTGTCGAATGGGGGATTTCTCGACCTTGGCCAAGGTCAAGGAGGTCACTGAATCCCCAGTGACCAGCTGGGATGACGCAAGCATCGCATGCCCTTGAACCGAAAGCGGTATCTTCGGAAAAGGTCCCACGCATTCCAAGATCCACCGATGCCACTACAAACTGGGTTTAAACGTGCCCAGCATTCAAGCGCCGGAGAATTCCCATCGTCAGCACGTTGTCGCAGTCAGGGTCCATCAGCGGCAAATGATCACTTTTTACCACGAAATATGTAACACACCGTCCTTGTGTCCATCGTTACCACAGCAGATCTTGCCATCGCAGCTTCCCAGTGTGCTGCACTCAGTGGAAACTTCTGGAAACGCTAAGATCCGTGGAGATCCTTCGACGAGGGACTAATCCACTGCGTCCCTGCCTCAGCCCTGCGTGGATTCCAAGGATTGGAAAGTCTGCGATTGTTTGAACTGCCGCGCAGCTGTCACTCGCCCTGAAGGACATGTTGAAACTTCATGAAACTTCAGCAAGCGTTGCTGCATCTTTATTCCAATCGACTTTCCTACGTCTTCGGAGGATATGTCATGTCCTTCGAAGACGTAGCAAAGTCGATTTGACCCTCCTCATGGGCATTTGATACACAGCTTGCGAAGCTCAGTCCGCACTTGAAGCTGCCAAATACTCGACACCCTCCCTCTAAGTCAGACACTTGGAGCTTCAGATTGAGGTCCTGCATCAGATTGGCGCATATAAGCACGAGCGGCCAGCAGATTTCTGCAAGCTGCCCGCCGCGAATTCGAAATCTGCCTCAACCATGATGGTTCCGAAGCAAAACTGTGCCGACAACAAACCTCAATGTAGTATCAGCATTTTGTATACAGAATGAATCGTAATGCAGTACTATCATCTATATACTTGATAAAGCCACGACTTCTGAAACCTTACAACCTAGGCTTTCACAGACACGAAAACCAATATATAGTATTATTGATTATTTTAACGTGATTCCACCCATTCAATCGTTCCTCCAGATTTCGCGTGCTTTTGCGCAAGTTCCAAAGTCAAGGAGCGGAATGCTGCGGATGACATGGGATGGCACGAATTAATACAATATCTTCCACTCTTCAATGGGAGGACAAAATGAGTGTACTTCTGATTCGGGGGAGACATTGGCAAGAGAGTCTTTGAGTTTTGCGAGACCGGACAACTGCTTTCCGCACGCTGATGGCTCTCGGAGCCCAGGGATGTTCTTTGCATCTCCAAAGGCATCTGTGGTCATCCATTTCTGTAACATCAAGTTGATGTCCAAGACAAGATTGAACTGTGTAAGCATACTTAATTTTGACTGGGGCTCCGCACTACTCTGCACAAGGACTATCAAACTCCAGCGATGAATGGATATGGCATGAGGCTTGCTTTCTCTTGTCTTGGAGACAACCGGATGTCTAGGATCTCATCACCTTTCAGGCAAGAGTGAGTCGACGCTGCCGTGGCTGTCAGAGCTTCTCATCGTTGATTTCTGTCTGTGTAATTTCGGTGTTGACATGTGGAATTCGATCAATTTCAATGTTTTGCTACCCGGAGCACAGGGCAGAAGTTTCCAACGGGAATGTACCTGCAAAGAAGACATCTGTTTTTAGGGTGAATTTCACTGGCATCTGGTTCTTGAAGCACAGAAGTCTCAGTGCGCTGTTCTGTTGATGCGTCATCAGATTCGGTGTATTGAGCTGGAGCTTCTGATTTTGCAGCTCTCAGAGCACTGAATTCTTGCTAAAATTGTTGGTTTACCATGCTGATATGAACTGTTGATGTACGGAGCCCTTAAGGTGCTGAGTTCTGAAGGCATTGAACTCTTGATGAAAATGTAATGAGCATTTCGTCAATAGTAATAAATGTAATAACCTCAAAAAAATTGACCCTTGATCATCTTGATCTCGGCTCATGACAGGCTGAGTTTTCTTGCATTTCTGGTTTGGATGGATGCATCTCCAGGCCGCGTCTTTGATGTCTTTGCATTCTGTGCGCAGAGTTGTGAGGTGCGAAGCTGCGTAGGTTCTACGCTTCTCACAACTTCTACAGTTCTCTTAGAGTTCTCTACTTTTCTATACTTTTCTTAGTTATCTTTTTCTTTATCATCCTTTATCTATCTTTTTCTATTTTTCTGTTGTACAATTTCTTGATTCAAATTGCTACTGGTCTTGCTGTCGTTCGGACCCTAATTGCAGCACTGCCCGGATTTCTGCCCCCAAAAAAAACAGGGTTCGACGTGAAGCTGAAGCTCAAAGACTCCCAAAAACTGAAAGTGAAGTGCTCGAGAACAAGCGTTTCATGCTTCCTGCAAAGTTGATGCCTAACAAGCTTGAAAACGACCATTTTCTGCCGGACATCCTTCAAAATGAAAGTAGTTTGGAACTTGCGAACAGTCATTTCGTACAAGGATTCCTGCGAATTTGATTGCTGACAAACTGAACAGGAGCATTTTCTGACACACTTCCTGGCAAGCTAAGAGTCGAGAAGTCGAAAATGTGCATTCCACTAGACTCCCTATAAAAACTGAAAGTTGAAAAGCTGACTGAAAACAAGCATCCTCGCGAGACCTCCTGGAAAACTGAAAGTTGTGAGCGGTATGTGGGGATTTTGCCACTTGTGACATTGCGGCTGATGGCAGCGGGCAACGTTATGAGTTGTTACATAGAGGTTCATAGTTGTGTTGTGAGTTGCCAGTAGGACTTGGATGTGATATGATATAGTGGTTGGTTGTGGTAGTGCAAGTTGTGAGATAGTGGTCGGCCAAAATAGTGTGAGTTTTGAGATAGCGGTTTGTCTGGCATTGTCCGCAACGCAGAAGTCTCTCTCCCCAAATGTCCTTTGAAAAATGTTCTACAGCATGTTGTGGACGGCTTTGATTGCAGGTTGGGGACGGCCTTGATTGATTCATCAGCATTGTGGAAAAGATCTGTGAATACATGTGAATACCAAGTTCTGCACATGCCAAGACCTACTGGCCGTGGTCACGTTTGGTGTTTTTTTTTGTGCAGTAGAATGGTCCGAAAATATCCAAATTCAGTAAACTAAAAGGATGGTTCCGTTTCCAAAACATGACCAAGGCGGCTCCATCTCGCATGGCCAATAGGGACAGAGCACGTTGCTGCATGTTGCTGCATGCTCAGCGGCAAGCGTGATGGACTCGATCTGTCATCTCTGCAAGAAATTCCTGGCGCTCAGTGACAGAGAAGCTCATAGCATCCTTCAACCATTCTTCGTTCACATTGATAGGCCCCTGATGCATGGATGGGGGAAGACAGTTTTGAGCGGGTTCCCTCTTGGATCCTTTGGCACCACTGGCAAGAGTTTTTAGCAGACTTGAATTTATATGGCCCCTTCGTGATCTGTTCCACATGCTCCGGCTCATCATTGCAGAGCAAAATATCAGAGATGTTTTTCCACTCTGGTTCTGGTTGAACTTCTTTTGCAGTTGAAAAAAATTGGTCAAGAACAAACCTCCGCACTCAAGTGAACCACCTGTGTCAACCCTTAGCTATCACAAAGGGACCTAGACAGCTTCTGACAGCTTTCCAAATAAAGACCCTGGGATGCCATGGGTCCGGAGTCGAATGTGACACCGTATGGCTGCCAAGCTCAGCTGCCTCCCACGCGATCCGGCCAGAGCCACTGGTGTTGATTTCCTCAGGCGGGACAGCGGGCTCTGATTAGCCTTAGGCCCGTCGTGATATGATTTGTAATTCCAGCAACATGCTGATCCGTTTCTTGTCAATGTCAGCTTGCACTGGCGTCTGCAATATTTGTGTGTGCTCTATAACCTAGACTTCCGAGATCGAAGTGGTCAAATGGTTCCCCCTCCTGCCTACATGAACTGTTCTCTTGCCTGTTGTAAGCAAACTTTCTACACGTTCTTTTGGTCCTTGCAGTGTCCTTTCTTGCGTATCACTTGCACTATGTCAGGCTCCCATTGTCTCGGTGTGCATCCGGCACACAGGTCTCACGGCGAGAGTCTCTGAAGGTCTCGTCCAAATCTCCCTGGAAGCGCTCCGAATCCAAGAAACAAAAAAGGATAGAAAAACCCATCAAACAAACAATAAGAGAATCAATGACAGAATCAATGATGGCGTGTTGTTTGTAAACACTCAGAATTCAAAAAAACATCGTTCAAAGAACATTCCATCAAGGCCTCCTCATCTTCAGGCGGTTGATTGATGGCCTTCAACAAATCCAAGAGTTGCCACTTGTCGATGCGGCCCTGTCATACCCCACGTCTTGGGATAGGAATCCGTGTCGGCGGGGCCAATATGGCCGTTATCTGGTGCAAATATTGGATAATCATAAATAATCATATAAAATAATGACACATAATCTTGCACTCTGATGCATTTTTGCAGCATGGGAAACCCCTCACATTTTACCTCCAACCTACCAGCACCTACCGCAGGAGGCTCTCTCGGAAGCTTGAAATCATTCATGCACTGTTTTCTCACAACAAACAGAAATTGCTTCCAAGGATCCAAAAAGTATCAATGAAATCTTACCAACTTATTGGGAGAACTTGATTGAGATGCTGATCTGCGAAATCTTGGTTCAGCTTCAGTGCCAACTGATACTACTTCAAGGTGTTATACATTTGAGATATATATAAACATTGCAAAATCAATAGATAGATAGTTCATAGTTCTTTCAATGATCTAGGATGCGAGTTGGCAAGCTCTTTCTTGAATAAAGCATAGACTTGGTCATGGAACTTGCCTGGTGCGGCATTGCGTAGCGGTCCCACAAAGACTTCAAGACCTTCTCCTCATCCCCAGTAGGTCCATGAAAGAGCCGCTGCCTGGTTTTCGCCAAGGTGAGTTTGTTGAGGAGTCATTCGAGTCAAGATCTGCCAACAGTACATGAGTTGATGTCTTTCCAGTCTCCCATGATGCATGCATTTCTTTCACTATTACCATTTGCCATGAGACACTGTAGGACAGTATGGTCAGCATGGTCTGCATGGTCTGCACACGCCCCTTTCCAAAGAAGTATGAACGAAATAGCATCCATCTATTCAAATGTTCAATATGGTGCTGCTTTTGAAATACGTGTTTACTGACAGAAATCTATTTAGATAACACTGGGAAGACTTAGATAGACCATGATAGATCTTTTATTCAGAACTCATCAGGGCTGCTGTGTTTTCGAGGCAACGAATTGGGGAGTCCTGCATCTTTCCACCATCTGACCAAAGATCTCCTGCGGTCAGGGGCTGAGACTGGATGCCACCACCAAAAGTGTGCCCAACAAAAGTGAGCAAAGAAAACAAAGACGCTTTGCCGAACACAAAGAAAACAAATTTTGGCAATACCAATTCATACAAATTATAGAAAACAAATGTCACACATATCTATAAAACCTTTCTATTCAGCTTACGGCAGGTGTGTATCTTCAGCGCCACCGCCAATGATGCTACAGCGCGTATGAGGTATCACCACCCAGCAGACTGCAGCATATTCCTGACCACAGAAGCCACATCATTTCTGCAGCAAAAGTCTCCTGAAAACGTTCATGAAAGAATACTCGCTCGTAGACCACGATAAACTCAGGATAGACCTGCTTGAAATGGACGCATGAACTGAGAATCACTGCAAACACCGCTCAAAAGTCGCTATATTGCAGGAAGACTACCGCATCACATCAAGGCCAAAGTATCCTTCCTTGCGATTGCAGAACCTCTACTACAAGTAGCTCCATACCAATTATGAAATCATCATCAGCAACGCAGAAAGGCTTCGCTTGGCAGCCTTGCCGAAGAAAAAAGGATGAAAACACCAGGACCCAAAAAGCTGATTGAGATGGTTCAGTGGATTCTGTTCATGCAGCTCTGCATAGATAATCTACAAGTAGTTGGCTTCGGCGAGTGATTTGTCCAAACTTGTCGCGATTACAACGTCCCGACTCACCGCATCTCACCTGATCATCGTGATACCTGAGCGTGCGCTTGAGATGTTGCGTCAATGGCTCGGTGTCTGTCTCTGCGCCACAGTAGCTACACACAACAAAATGATACAAAATGAATACGATATTATACATTGTACATGATCTCTATAAAATCATATCAGTTGTCACGGTGCAGCCGCTGGGAACCAATTTTGTTCCCCTGCCCGGTATCATTGGTTTAAAACAACAACGGGAGATGATGCTCAGATCCTGCTTGCCCTGTATCTGGATCCTGCTCGTTTGATACTAATGCTTCCCTGAATCAAGGATGGAGGAGACGAAAGATGTCTTTGGGAATCGTCAGGGTTGCAGCGATGAAAACTTTGTTGGGAAAACGAAGCAAAGCAGCGGATTCTATGCAATTGCTCCAATTCAGTTTTTCTCAGGACCTGAAAGGGACAGGCCTATCCCTGTACTGGTGCTAGTCGAAAGTAAGTGTATAATTTCCTCTATCGTCTGAGGTTGAATAATTTTGCATAGATTTACATGAATCTGGAGTCATTTATACTTTTCTTGTTCTTCAAGGAGCGGATTGATTTGACAAAGTGACAAAACGAATTCTCGGAAAGTTCCATGGATCTTGCGCCGGTCACCCAGGACAGAGTCATAGGCAGCATCCTTGCGAAGGAAGGATGACATAAAGATCTGACAAATCCTTGTCATTTTCTGCGCCCCGAACCCAAGGAGCTCGGCTTCAATCTTGAAGTAAACAAAAGTCGAGACTTCAATTCTGATGGCAGATTGCAAACTGCAGGTTTCCGCATTCAGCAATAGACAGCCAGTACTGCGATCGCAATTTGAAAATAGTATACGCATGGGAGTTAAACATAGATAAACCAAGTATGCCATCAACTCAGGTACAACCGAAGCTGCAATGATCCCTTCGACCTGTTCACAACGTGATCCACCATGCCTTGGCTAGACAGCTTCGCTGGATCGCATCCGGGGATGGCGTTTCAGAATCGCAGTACAGAACCTGCAGTCACGGAGCCATGGCTTCAACCCTTGCTGCAATTCGAACATATACGAACATATCATTATCTATGTATAGTTTTGCCTATGTATATATGTATATACATATATATATATATATATATTCATTTATATTTACATACATGTATGTATGTATATTGTATATGTTTATATGTGTGTATACATAAGATGCAATAGGTTTCTATATGAAATTAGTTGTACATAATTCCATTGTCTAGGAGAAAAACCAGATATTACTGAGGACAACGACAATGATGCTGAAACAAAACTCAAGGGGTAGGTCACGTCCGGCATGGCGACAGTGAAGAAGCATACCAAGAGTGTCTAGATGTACCATCAAACATCTGTATTGCAATGCTACCGTAAGAATCCTGGCCTTGATGTATGCCTTGAAAAATTTCGGTCACCCCAACAAGTCATGAATTCTCCAGCCTCACTTGGACCACTCGGGACCACTTGGACCTCTCTTGGACTCCTCCCACCGGTCGCCTTCCCCAGAAGCGTTCGACACACCAACAGCACTGAATGTCGAACCACTGGTGCGGCAGGTGATCGCGGAGGAGGTTGCCCCTGGGCCACCAGGAAAGTCTAAGATCTGTCAACACACAGTGGGCTTTCAGAAGCTGACTGGCCGCCAACCTTTAGCCCAAGTTCCGACAGGTGATGATGATGATGATGATGATGATGATGATGATGTTGATGATGATGATGATGATGATGATGATGATGATGATGATGATGATGATGATGATGATGGCTTCATGGCTTCATGGCTTGACAGCTTCATGGCTTGATGCACTTTCTGGGTCATCGCTGATGGTCTGCAAACAGTCCTGGTGCTCTTCTTCTCTGGGACCACGAGGTCCTTCCCCGTATTCATCGGACCTTAGAAGTTGTCAATGGTTGGGATGTTCAGCTTGGCAAGGGTATTTCCACTTGGCTAAATCCTACAAGAACCGTACCAATAAACTAATCGAAGTAGCATATATTAGCATCATCTTTCATGTCCAGATTTGGTTTCCTTAGCCTGACATCCATGCTGAGAGGGACCGAGGTATCTAAAAGTTTCTACCGAGAAGGATCAACAGCTCGCAGCCGAGCATGAAACGGGCCCTGAGATCCTTCGGCACTCTCTCCAGAAGGCACTGAGAAGCGGACTTACTGACCTCAGTGGCACGTTGGGCAGTGGGACTCAGCTCTTTCAACGAGGATGAATTGTTCATTGCATGAGAAGGCACACAAACAGAAACTGCATCAGAGGATGTATCTGCTCACATCTCCGTATTCCAAATATATAAATATGTACATATACTCTATATATGTGTGTATGTTGTTCCAGTGTCTGCGCCGCAAAGGGATGCACATTCAAAGTCTGCTAAACTGCAGACAAAGATTCGTTTTCTGCGAGGTAGATCCCCTTGCCATAGAGTGTGCCAGCGTTGGATCCAGTCAAGTCAAGGCGGAAGTCATTCTCTGCCTCAGTGAGAATGGCTGAACCATGCAACACAATCAAAATATTCCAGATCTTCCACGGATCCCAAGGTTGACACACGAGTTACAAACATTACAAACCAGATTACAATTCACTACTACTACAGGATAGACGTCAGGCATCACACTGCTAACCGACTGAAAATGTCTATCAGCCGTGCACTTGGAAGGCTGTAAACTCAAGGTTTCTGGCTAGGTGCATAAACCCGCTATGGAGCGCTGGGCGCAGTGGCACAAAATCATAGTCCCACTGCCACTTGGAATTCAGAGAATCTGTTTCAAGATGACTCAGTACCGTCAGCAGACTGATGCAGCGATGGCTAATCTGAATCCCTAGGCCTGAAACGCCGCCGAGTAACAATGCCAGCCTGAAACACCACAGCTGATGTCAACAGGTGAAGGACCGGTGAAGGATAGTCAAAGTATCTGAGACGCCACGAGGCTTTACTTATCCAATCCCAGTAGTGAAACCAGAACAGAGGCCATGTTGTGTTACATTCCTGGAGGCTTCCACAGTGACAAACGTACAGAAAAAAGATCCGTAAAGTGATTCTGGATGCAATGTATAACTATAAATGCCTATAATTCTGAGTATATATGAACAATTATGTTTGTATGTGAGAAATTATGAATATATTATATATAATATATATATATATGGTCACCGCCCCTGCGAGGGCCCACCTTTTGATAGTTTGATCAATTTATTTTATTCAATGAATATTAATTCAATATCAAGGCATGCAAAAAACCATGCAAAATACAATGAAAAATGACATGTCTGACATTCAATGAACACATGCATTCTGACTGAAATGAAATCAATATGCAAAAAAAGCCGGCCAAAATTTGGCCAATTTTTGGCATTAATTTCTCCCATGACCCCAAAAACCAAAAAAACCTTGAAAAAAC
>VSDK01026352.1:173419-188926 GCA_009767595.1 Symbiodinium kawagutii | reverse complement strand
TTTCGATAAACATCGCAGACCTGCGCTGAATGGAGCCCCATGTGCAAAGCGTTGCAAAGCGATCCTTCATCTACTGTCCATTGCATCTTCCGACTTGCTTGACCTTGGATGCCTTGGCTTCCCCATTCGTTTCATATCATTGACTAGCACGAATGTAGCCCCAAATTGCATGAAGCTTTAGCAAGTAGGACCATCATCTACATAGGTGGTCTGTAGCCTGAACACTTTACGCGGGAGTGACCCATCAGCTTTTCAGCTGATGCATCTCTTAACCTAGACTTGTGGATTTCTCTTGGCTTCTCAGATTTTCCATGTGTGGCACATTGCATTTAGTCCCAACTCATTGGGACCCCAGTGATGCCAAGCTATGTCAACATCGTCATATCCGTCGTGGAACTGCACCTTGAGTCTGTCAGCCATGGGAGCTCCACGTCGATCCCGCGTGTAGATCTTGCGGAAGGTGGAGTCCTCAGAGGGCCCTGGATCTGTTCAAAAGCTGGCAATGTGATCTATAAAAATTCTATACATGTTCTATACATATTCTATTGATGTATGATTATATTTTGTGTGTTTATGTTCTATATTACATATAATATATATATAATATATAATATATATATATATCTGTGTGTGTGTTTGTTCACTGGTGGGTTGGTCAAATGTGTTGCTGAACACTGAACAGCAATTCTGACTGCTGAAGCTTTGCCACTATTCAAACTATTGCACGGAGATGGTATTCTTAGGTTGAAATATTCTATGGTATTCTTGAGATAGTATTCAACTATTCCCCTGTAGGTTGAACTTTTGAAGCTGGGCTTGGGATTCCGGCGAAAAGACCTTGTAGTTCTCGAATCATCTCCTCCAATGCAAAGACTTGCCATTGACAAGTTTCTACATGCTCCATCACTCTCCTCCATGTAACGCTCCCGTTTCACATATTTTTAGAACGCAGTCAAACCATGCAGGTCGGGGCAGAAACTCAAAGCTAGCTTGGCTGGCAAAAATGCAAGGCTAAAATGCTGCGTGGGAATGAGGTAAGCAATCGTAAAAATAAAGTGGCAAATGCAGATATACTATAATGAATGATATGTGTACATGTTTGCATGAATTAGTGCATATATATATATATACACATATATAATGTCCATATTATATAATATTATATATCTATAGATATCTATACATATATAATCACAGTCAATAGTTGTCGAAAGCATGGCAAAAGTGATTGCAATGATGAGGGTGCTGACGATCAAGCTGATGACGCTGACGATCGGCCATGAAGATTCTGCTGGCGGTGGTGAATGTGAGTTGCTATGAAACAAAACAGAAGGGGAGCCTGACAGGTTAGAAAGCATGACCTGAGGGGAGCCTGACAGCATAGGAGGCCCTGAGGGGTTGCAAAAGCTCTAAGGATGTGGTGTGGAACTCCAGCTGAAGCTTTGTCACATGTTGCTTTGACAGCCCAACTTGTCTTACCATCCCTTCGACTTCGTTTCGATAGGTGCCATCAACTTGGTGCAGGCTGTACTGGTGAGTTCTGTGAATGTTCACTTATACTTTGGACCACTGGGTTGCTGTCACTTCCTCCAGAACACGTACGCCAGAATGTTTTACCGTGGTTGCAATTTGGCCTGACTTTGAGCAGTACTGAGTACGGAATGGACCGAGTGATTTGTTAATAATTGCATTCCAGAACGTTTTTTCTTTCAAGAGGTGGGAGCAAAAACTGGAATAATCCGTGGATTGAAAAAAGGCCAATGTTGTCATCGAGGCATGCCCCTTGCAACACAGAAGATTGCATGCGCGCTTTGGCCAGTAGGATTCAAGCATTAATCCAGAATCCTCCTGTGCAACTACAAAAGGCGCCTCCTTGTTTGACCAGTGACCAGCCACCGAGATGCATGAACACTGACGACCAAGTTCAATCATGGAAAGAAAAGACAAAAATTGGAAGACTGAGTCTTACAGGCACATTTATGTTCATCTTGGTTTCATCTGCTTTTCTCAAAGCGAGACCGTTTCAAACGTGCTAACTATAATCAGCTTGAAGAAGCTTTCTCAAAATAATCAGTTTGAAGAAGCTTTGCAAACAAACACATTACAAGTGTTCTTTTTTTTCTACACTTTAGAGAAGGATTTTGGATCCCAGGCATGCGAATTGCCGAAGATCCCCCGGGATCGCTCCGGACAGCGATGCTTGGCACAAGCGCCACTGCTTTCGCGTCCACCGAGGGCACCCATGAGGCGCTTGCCCCGGCAGAAGGACAGCATGTCCTGCGATCCAGCGAGGGGATCTGGGATTCAATGGGATTCACGATCGTTCACGATTCACAACTAAGGCTTAACGTTGATGAAGGTTACATTAAGGTTCATGAAGCTTGATGAAGGTTGATGAAGATTAATAGGTTTTTGGATAAAACACTATAAAAACCGTTGAGTTGTTTGAGTCTGTGAAGAGGTGGTTGGAGTCTGCATTGATTGACGGGATGTTTCTACGTTAGTTTCTGCCTTTTTCTCTTCACCATTGGCACCCAATGCGCAACTTTGGCGCTTAGTGTGTACCAAGATGTCATAGATATGCTTCCACAGACAGGGCACCAGCATTGCTGCATCTCCTGTCTGGCTAAATTGCCACTGGGAATTGCCAAAAGAAATTGCAATCTACAAATGTCATCGAAGTTCTACACTTTTCATTATCTGTTCTTTTCACGACCCTCGCCGCACAGAGTACTTGCAAGCGGCTAGAAGTTCCATGCTGAATGTCTGGCTCCTTTTTTGAAATGCTTGATGATGCTTGATGCATGGTCAAAGCACAAGTTCAATGAGTTGAAGGTGCCGACTCAGCTTACACTCAATGGGATTACACCCAAAGCTCAGGAAGGATGTGCAGGCATAAGCCTTAGCTTTCGTGAATTGCATCACCAAAAAATCAAAGCAACAATTTTGATGAATTGGATTCCCGTATTCGCCAATAAATTGAATCTTCTCAACCTTGCAGTCCATCAGTTTGCAAGTTTGCATAGCGTCATGGAGATAACTTGAAAGCATTTCCACATCTGTTGAGAAGAGCATGAACTCTGCTTCCTGGTGGACCTTGAGTGCCCATGAAAAGCAACAAGAATGTCCACACGCCGAGAAAGTAAATATGGTGACGATCAGAACATTTTCGTTTGACGACAACAAAAGATGTTCGAGTCACTGTTCATTCAGCATCATTGAAGACATACTGCTTGAAAGTCACTAACACTGACCGAGAAACAACTGCCACCCTCATCGGAATCTGCAAATTCTGGTGCCATCCGAATACGCATCCTTGGAGACTTCGAAAAATGTGTTTCAGCTACCGGGCTTCAGTCCATACAATGCAGGTCTTATCTTTTGTATCCTCCATGATATGCCTGTGTTCTGAAATTGCTGCACCTCTTTTTGTGCTTTTGAATTTGAGATTTAATTTCTTGAGTGGAAATTTTGCTTCCGTTCACTGTTGCATGAATCCAGCAAAATTGGAAAGCATGCTTTCAAGTCTGCAATGGGAGCTCCCAGCCAAGGCTAAGCGTGGCAATTTCTTTCTAGAGCAAATCTCTGCATTATAAGTGATAAGTGGAGTTGGGATCGCCCTATCTTTATCTCAGGGCTCACATCAGTTTGCAATTCCAAACATTTTGACGAGCCAAGCCGCGAATCTTTAATCAAATATCTGTTGGCAAGAAAAAGGCCTTTCCTGAAGCTCGTCACCACGACAATTGGGTCAGTGCAATGCCATCAAGAAACGAAGGAACCGAAATCCTTGCCAGTCAGTTTCAGACAGCCTAGCCCCATGGTGGTCTCCCGAATTGGGCAGTGTTCTTATAATGATAACATCCAATAAATACATGAGGCATCATGAGATCTTATCTTGCAATCTGTTCCAATCACATTCACGAAAAAAACCCTGGCACATCCTGGCACCATGTATTTGGTGGTAGTGACCCTGCTGTTTCGATGTCGCTGAACATGAAGTCCTTGCTCCCAGTACCGTTCTGGCTATAAGGGTGCGCACACGCAGTGTGAGTCCATGTGCACATATTCTATATCTACAGTAATCTACATGTTCAAAAAGAAGGAGATCTGAGAGATGTATATGTACGTGTTCATAACAATTGCATGTTTACATGATACCAAGATAATGCATAAGAAGTAATCCCTTGCCACTAGCCTCTAGTATGAACCAAACCCATGCTAAATATGTACTCCCGTCTTGGAACCGTTTTTTCTGAGTAGCCGTTGTCAACAAAGCCCTTGTACGTTTAGTGTAGGGATGGGATGCAACAGTTTCAGGGTAGTTTAAAGGCCGGTTCAATCATTCAACGTTTCTTGGCTTTTGCAATGCAGTGCATTGGCCAATTGAGGTAACGGCTTCCACGACTAGAGAAAAACAAACTGTTAAATCATTGAGCCAATTGATTAACCCATTCTATATTTCGGCCAAGTCGTCGCTTGTAGTCAGCTGCTTAACTGCAATAATTTTTGGCAGGTGAGATCATTTTGAGAGCGGCGTTTTAACGAAAGGTAGGTGAAAGAAAAGAGGGGAGTGGAGGTGTCAGGGGAGGCGTGTTGGAAGGGTCATGAAAAGCTTGGGTCGGTAGAGATAAAGGCGAATGAAAAAGAAAAGGAAAAGGAAGGAAACTTGCTGGCTGATCTGATACTCCATGCTCTCATACTGATGTCAGAATTCCAACATGCGAAACATGAAAGTGCCTCAAATGAGTTGCAGTCATTTGAGACATGTTGAAAAGATATAAAAATAGATCGACAAACGCTCTTGTGCAAGACTCTTGAAAGGCACGCCTGCGTAACTCTCCTTTGCAACACTCTTGTGGGACACTCTGGCCACACGCGTGGGACACTCTTGAGGGACGGCGGCATCACGTGTTGCTCCATACACACACATACATGTATATATGTGTATATATATATATACGTGTGTATACACACATACCCTGAAAACTTACCCCAAACATTCATATGTTCCCACAACTTGCGTAATCTTGACCGGGGATGTTAAATCTTGAAGAATGGATTCTATATGTGGGGCAAAGAAACCACCGGCAATGACTTCGGCATGAAAGGTATATCATCAAGGCTTGTATCAGTACTAATCATCAAATTGGGGATATCTGTCCATGTCTTTGATGCACTTTGAGCTGCAGCAAAGTTGCAGAGCATTGTAGACCTCGGCTGCTAAAACGGTTCCCCAAGATGTGAACAAAGCATGATCTTGGTTCTGATGGCACAGAGATCCTGGGTATTCCACGGTATCGTAGTAAAGTGACGCCAAACCGAGAGAAAGGAGCCGGTTCCTTTCTGGCGATCTCTACTATGCCCAGAAAAGTATCACTGTGTTTGTTCCGTACGACTGCCACCTAAAGAGCATACAAGTACTAAGTACTCTTTGCCAGGTTCATCATTGGCACTTCAAGGCTACCATTCAGTCAGACTCAACGTTTTCGGGCCTGGCTCCGGTCGGTGAATAACTGGCCCATTCTTTGGTCAGGAAATCTGGGGATAATTGTCATCATTTGTCATCCATCTTGCATAAAGGCATGATGCACTAGCATGCATTAGCGATCTCGAAAGGCATGAGCAGGGTCATCCACAACTCTGCAAGTAACCGTTTTCTGGCGACGGCAGTGCTATCGGCGCCTTTCAAGAAAAACGCTAATAACACGGAGAGATGATACCGGCTTGCCATAGCTTGCCAACTTACCCTTGTTGCGGTCATGATGCTGAAAGCGGCCCCATAGCTGCCAAGAAGACCTGCTCAGCAAAGTGTATCACATTCTTCCGAGACTCCAAACTGTGATGAATGCAGCACAGCTGCAGCAAGTGTAGCAAGATGCCCAGTACATCGGCAAAGGTCCGAAGCAGGATTTATTTTTCTCCACCATGATGCATGCCCATGCTGAGAAACCTTTCTGTACCCGAGGCACAAGCTAGACTGTTTCAGTGTGCGAATTTCCTTAGAAAATCGTAACACCTGAAGATGAGAATGATGAGAAAAGTTGTTTATTGTATATCATTCGATTTGGATTGAAACTTGTGTTTTCCAATTGTTTGACATGTTCCTTTCATTTCCTTTCCTTTCTCCACTTGTCCTGCCTGGCGTCTGTCACGTACTCGGCTGGCGAGGGCACCCGCTGCTTTATCCATCTGTGTGTTGGTCGAGAAGTAGAGCGGCACTGTTGCCTCACGAAGACTCGATGGATGTGAAAAATGTCGAAAGTTGATACCTGCAATAGTGAATGAAAGCAATATACAGTATAATGATATATAATTGTATAATATACAAATCTTAATAGCTATAATGAGTGAAGTTATACAAGTGTTTAAACACAGTATGACGTATATAGTTTGAAAGCTAAAGCTACTGGGTGCACAAAGGCACAACGCCGTAGCCTACAGTGACTCTTGATACAGTGCTGATGGCGCATCTCATAGCCTTTCAATTACTGGTGTCAAGGTGCCCACGCTGATGTGGTTAAGATTAAGAGTGGAAAGCATGACCTTAACCAATCAACGGACGTTGGACACTGCTCAGGCAGGTCCAAATGCACTGCATATACTGCACACTACGCGTACTTTATGCATAGTTGATAGTGTAGCTGGGCGAAGCCCGTGTTCATGGAGGCCTTTCTCAATGCTCTGCACGATGCGGGAGGGAAACCAAGACACTCTGGGACCTGCTGTGAGCTTAATGGTGGCATCCGTGCCTTCCTCAATGTATTGCCATGTCTTTGCATTCAAAGATTCTACATGATTCTGATGTTTTCTAGAGATATTTCCAACATCTTGAGGTTTCAATGTACAAGTTATGCATCTGTGTATATCTTTGTGCCTGTCATCGATTGCCTTTCTTAAGACCGGTTCTCAGTCATCGGTTCCTTCACGCTGATCAGCAAGCTCCCCCACTAGGCCCCTCGTCCCGCCTTGCTGCTACTCATCTTGCGAACTCCCTCACCATGGATGCGGGACAAAGACATCTTCATCTTCGCTGTATCTGAGTTGTAGCAATACCTCAGCGGCATTCAGAGATATTCAGAGTGCCTCCAAGCTTTTGAGACATAAATCATCAAGGCATTTGAAGGTGCTGCAATGGTGCTGCAACATTACGGTCAAGAAGTGGCCTCTTTTCAGAATCCCACCCCGAAACCAAACCCATGATGCAAAAATACAACAATTTTCACCAGTTTTCAAAAAAAGAGAAGCAGCTGCATGTTCTACCTGCACCCAAGCACATGAGCAGCAACACATGAAATGAGACAAAACAATGTAGTGTAGTGGCTGCAGTGGCTGGTCGATTGCATAAAGAATGTAACCCTGTGGTGCACCCAACACAAACAACGAAGCACATCCAATCTTTGCTGTTCAGGCCACTCCGGGAAATCTACTCTGCATGCCACGTCGATCCGCTCCTGCACCAGAGACAATGAGACCACTTGTAAATCTAACATGGCCTGCCACTTCTGCTTTCTTCCTGTCATGCAATGTCAACGAGGGGAAAAGACTTTCAGCAAGCGTGCAAGAACAACAGTCTTGAGCATCATTGAGCCGGATCATGACTTTGGAGGTACACAAGCTAGCCGTTGTATGGTCGGAATCCCTTTCCATTCCTTTCCCTATCTTTTCCCTTGTCCAAAAATCATTGAAGCTTCATCCAGCAGCTCCTGATCATCAGCCAGAAAGTTTCTTGCAAGGGCCATCGCCTTCCTAAGAGCTGGAAAATGTATGAAAATCTTCGGATTAAACTTGGACCCATAGATGCAAAATAGTTATTTCTCCATGTGACTCCACATACCAATAGATGTGGAGCAATGGCAGTCCAGCCTCATTGGCATGCTCATGGGTCTGGGTGTCAAAACCAAGCACTTGCTATAAAAAGTGTCTGTTGTTTATCTGGGTACAACTCTATATGCTGAAATAGTCACCAATCAGCCTTGAGCTTGCCAGCTTTGGTGGCTATAGAACTTCAACTAACATGATGCACGCTGCAGACGTGTTCTTTCACCTTCAAAGACCATCATTCCAACCCGCTGATCACCTCTTCCGCCGAGATGCACAGCTGTATTGATGTTGGGAGGTCCAATGGCCCGAACCTGGGCTGGGCACTGGAAGACCTTCGGCGACATCGTTTCAAGCTATTGCCATGTGAGGCTTCCCTCGCCAGGTCGTTGTTTCATCGTGTTTCGGCCTTCGTTGTGCCCCAACTGGCAGTGCTACGGGCTATAGCATGCTATAGCTAGATTCTGAGTCCTGACCCTGATAATTCGATATAATTAGCATACACACAAATATACATGTCCAGATGTTACCACAATCCTAGCTTGCAAATATTTGTCTTGAGTCTTGGCCCGAGTTTAACAGTGACCATATTACCGACAAACCTCAACGGCAAACGTCATTGCATATTTGACGTGTTTGTCAATTTCTCGGCTCCGCGTCTGTGAAAACAAATGTGAGTCTTATCCTCAACTGTGTCCTTATCTGGTTGATGGTTTCAACCTGTCTGAAAATACTAGTCTATCAACCAACCATCAAAAACACATTTGAAAAAATGCTTTGAAAAATCAACTAGTGATAAGTTAGTATCCTTTGCTTCAACTGATAAAGAGTGCTCCACATCCTCAACTCAGATGTAGTTCGCGGGACACAGGGTGGTCGTCCATCTCGAATTCCTTGGGCCAAATAGCCGGCCATGCTATGGACATCCTGGGTCAGCTGCTGAAGCCGAAGTGCGACTCTGACGGATCGCTTTCATTGCCATCTATTGGATCCAATGAAGAATCCTATTGAGTCCTATTGTCCTACCTGTTGAAGCCTTATTGGTTTCAAGATTTGCTTTTTGAATGATCTGCTTCAGGAACTTCAGGTCATGTCTCAGTGCAAGGAGACTGTGTTTGATTGGTTGTGGGGCAGCGCCAACCAAACAAGAACGAGCATATGGAGCCAAGAAAGCACCTTTTTCGGATCTTTTGAGATGTTTTGGCATGTCTTTTCACTAGCTCTTTGTCCAAATGTTATTCACGTGGCCTGGTTGTCTATGACATTCTATGACACTCTCAGCGCCGTTTCTAGTGTCACCAATCCATCAGGACAGGTGTGCGATATGTGAAGAAGGACAATATGTTTGATCAACATCCCACAACATCACACCATCTCACACCATCCAAGTGTCTGTTTGGCTGCTGACCTTGACCGGAGATCGAAGCTGCTAATCGCAGCAGTTTCAATGCACTGTTTGCATTGTAGAGATCTCCGTTTTCACTTGTCGAAAGATCTATGCATCATTCTGCATCCACATTTCGATACATTTCGACCTCTTGACTTACACCTTTGAACAACGTAGAACCTGCACAATGTCCAGTTAGGAACTTCCTAGTCATTGTAACGACTGAGTTAGCTGCTCTGCAAATGCTGAAGACCTTCATGACGGAGATGTGCCTTGGGCGAGGGGTACTATATGAGCACCGGATTGTACCTGAGGGATCCCAAAGTTACCCCGTACAACACTACAAAGAATGGACTCAGAATGAAACACGAAAAAATGTATCGATGTCGATTGCAGCCTCGCTTGCAACCGGTGCGTCTTTCTGGTGGAAAAAGAAACACCAGCTATCAGTGTTACCAATGGAAATTCCTTGCCTCTCTTCGAATGTCACTGATGTCCTGCCCTTCAGATTGCGCAAGGTTGTCCTATTTTTATCTATTGTTCATCATTTTTCATACAGATTTCCTGGGACTGCAGTTACTTTGTTCAAGCCAGCAAGATCGCAAATGGGCTCTTCTAGCCAGTCTCAAGCAGCTACTTCCCACGATCCATGATTCTCTCATATCGACAAGGGCGGCTAAGGGACACAAGACTCGCCAATTGTTTGGTTTTTCCGAAACTCAATGCGAAGTGCAAATCACCTTGGCAAACGAAACGACGCTCAGGGCACCTCTGTGGATAGCCTATCCTCATCTAATCAGTGGTAGCATAAACCTATTGACATCATCAGGTTGGAGTCCCTCACGTTCAGGCCATCAAGAATCCAGTACTGAAAAGGTGCAACTGATGCAAATGGTTTGCTCACGAATCATTCCATGCATCGTCCCAGGGATGGATGGATGGATGGATGGATGGCAGATTAGATTGGACTTGACTAGAGCAGATTAGAGATGATTAGAGTATATTTAGATCAGACTAGATTATATATAGATTCGATTCAATCACAGTAGATTCGATTCGATTTAATTCGGATTGATTCGATTAGAAAAGCCTAGCTAGACAGATAGATAGATCAGTGTGGATGCACTTCCTTCCGATACCGTACCCTTGTAGAAAAGGTGCTCCCCTACGTAAGAGAGGTAGCTTGGAAACTGCGGAGCTAATTCCAAATCAGCCGCGAATGCCACGACTAGCGCATTCCTTGAGATTCCGACGACCTTCTTGCAGAATATATTGCCTTGCCTCATGTCGACAAGAATTGAATCTGGGAAATTCAGGGGATCGCACTCTGAACCAGAATTGCAATGACGTGAACCTAAATATCAAGAACACCATTTCTAAAGAATCGAAACAACAGTTACCATTTCTGTTCAACTTGTTTCATTTGTGTTGTCATGGTGCTTTTCCTTTTGCATATCTTTGCAATTCTTTTCATATGCCTTCATTCGGTTTCTATCTATTTCCCATGTGCCACAGGCCCACAGCCCTCCACTATCTTCAATTTTTTCCAACTTCACTATCACAAATCGATGACAAAAGCTGCAAAATTTCAAAATCTTTCTCTCTCTCCAGTTCCGGTTTCTGGGGTTCCACGCCAACTGCAGGCTCTCAAGCGCTTGGCATGCAGCCGGTGGACCACCGAAGGAAAGAAACAAATCACGGTCTTCCCGGATCTGCAAACATCAGACATTTCAAGAGCACCGCGGCTTTTCAGGAGATCAGGTACAATTATGTTCAGGAAATTGTCGAATGCTCACTTCATGCTCACTTCACTTTCACATCCGTAAGAAGGTTAAAGGATGATGGTGTCCAATTCAAATGACAGCAGCTCTGATGGACTCGAGAGGGACAACTAGTCTCCCAGAGATGTCTTTCTGAGCATTCTCTAGGCATGGAACTATATGAACTCACGAAAGTACCAGTTGCAAGTCCAAGCTGTAAAAGTCACTGATAGTCACAAGTAGCACCGGTCACAGGTCCAATGGCACTCCAACCGCAGGCATTGTGCAGCTGAGTTTCGACGCTGGCAATACGGCCTGCCATTTTCCCGGGATCGGAGGAAGAAGACACATAATTTTCGTCACCTTGGGGAGACAAAAGGAGAGCAACGAAAATGCCGAGGTGTGAGATTGTGCTGCAACCAGGAAGGGAATACGCAGGAAATGCGCAAACAATTACCCAAAATGAAAGTCAACCAAGGACAACAGCATAACAGAAGGATAACAAAGATCAGAATAGTTCAGAAACTATCTGATAACAGATGATAATTGAGTCAAGTAATTGTCGGAATGGTTCAGAGTAGTTTCACTTCACATGCTCAGCGCCGTAACCTGGCGCCTCCTAAATCCCAATTGAAAGGGGCACCATGGCACCTTGCTTCAAGACCTGCCCGACTTGTTCAGCTTCCATCCTACTCGGTCCTACTCGGTCCGACTCATAACTCAACTCATAACAAGTGCATAGTGCTGCACGGGGAGAAGAGAATGGTTACCCTGCACTGTTTGTGACTTCTCGTGACCAAGCTGCTGGAAGAAATGCCATTTTCAGCCTCTTCCACCCAGTTGTCTGTATCAATGGAAAGCTCATATGCAAAGTCTGTTGGAAGCCTGCAGAAAGCACATCATTCAGCTCAATGTCATGTCTGTTCAAATTTCTGCCGAAGGTCTCTTTCCTTTGCGAAACAAACGGAGGTAGGGACAGGTCAGACATGGTCGGGCATTCAAATTCTGCTTCCAACAGCTGCGTCTCGCAACCCCTAGAGCTGAGCAAACAGTTGATGTGTCCATATTCTGCAACTATTAGGCTATTCCAGAAATTCAGAGAATGCATTTACAGTATTCATTCTGTGTCACATGATTTCACCACGTAGACATGGCTTCGCTTGTCTTGGCAAGCTCCTGTCGAATTTCAAGTAAGTAAAATCTGTCTGAGGCCTCACAAAGCACAAGGACCCTCTTGTGGGCATTTCCCGACATCACCGGAAATCACAGTCACACCAAAGGCAGCTGCCTCCCGTCAAAGAGCTCGTTGTCGACCAACTCAAAGCTGAAATCCTCATGTCACAACACTTTCCTCAAGACACAGAGTAGACATGATTAGATGGTGTGTATATATATATGTATGTATGTATGTATGTATGTATGTATGTATGTATGTATGTATGTGTATTTCTATTTATATAGTATTTCCTCAAAGTGGTGACTTGAGACCTGGGAAACCACCACAGCTCAAGCTAGCGACTATCATGCACTTGGAGTGACTCCGAGTGATCAGTCTGCATGATGTGCACGCGGCATGTGCTTGTAAATGTACATATACTGTCTATACATATGTATAACGATATACGTATATATGTGTGTCCCGTATTACTTCATGGATGTTGTGTGTGTGTGTTTGCTGGAAGGATGGATGGATGGATGGATGGATGGATGGATGGATGGATGGATGGATGCACGGATGGACGGATGGACGGATGGACGGATGGACGGATGGACGGATGGACGGATGGACGGATGGACGGATGGACGGATGGACGGATGGACGGATGGACGGATGGACGGATGGACGGATGGACGGATGGACGGATGGACGGATGGACGGATGGACGGATGGACGGATGGACGGATGGACGGATGGACGGATGGACGGATGGACGGATGGACGGATGGACGGATGGACGGATGGACGGATGGACGGATGGACGGATGATGGATGGATGGATGGATGGACGGATGGACGGATGGACGGATGGACGGATGGACGGATGGACGGATGGACGGATGGACGGATGGACGGATGGACGGATGGACGGATGGACGGATGCATGCATGCATGCATGCATGCATGCATGGATGGATGGATGTGTGTAGGTAGATGTATGTACTTTGAATCTACATACAAAAAAACTATATATATATATATATTATATACACATATACATTTATACATATTTTTACATATATACATGTCTACACATTTACATATATACATATATACATTTATACATATAAATATTGCAAAACACTTATGCACAGCAAACACGCGGCAGCCCAGCTTTTATCCCTTGAGCCAAAACGTTGTGGGGTTTCGGGGGTTATGCTAGACTGTACATGTAAACACCCCTCCTAAGCTAGATGGTTCTTTTAACCATCGCAGCTTCCTAAGTGACACGTTTGGCTGCTACGGACTGGCCATCTACACTGCGCTGACCAACCGATTCCATGTGTCTTTGACACAGGTCTTGGCTAACGGGTTTCGTGCAGATGTCACTAACGTTTTCACTCGCGGGTACCGCTTCAAGTTTCACTTCTTTCTCTCTCACTTGATGTTGCACCCAGAGATACCTCGTCTGTATGTGTCTTGTCTTGCCTAAGCCGCGGCGATTGCACATGCCACGTGCTGCAGAGCTGTCACTCTTCACGCAGCACGTCATCTGGATTCCCCAATCGGAATACATGGCCCGCAGCCCGAGACAGGCTGCTGTGCCTTTCACGATGGAGTAAAATTCGGACTCTCCAGATGATAGAGCGATGGTGGACTGAACCGTAGATGATGCTCTCAAGCAATGTCCACCGGTCATGCACACTAAGCCGCTGGTACTGCGACGAGTGAACATGCAACCGGCATGGTCGCTATCAACAAAGCATGTAATCTCGGTACTGAATCTTTGCGGCTTGAACTCCTGGACAACTCGGGGTCGACCCTTAAGGTAACGACCAAGACGTTTCAGCTTGTTCCAGGAATGCTCTGTAGGGCCAGACATGAATCTGGCAAGGCTCTTGACCGCCTCGGCAATGTCCATCCGATCCTGACTCATCCTGACTCAGGTAGGCACACCTCATGACCAGGGATCGGTATTGGCTCACCTTGTCCGGAGGGAGGACAGGTAATCCACTCGCGGCCATCGCTTCTTCAGCGGTGATCTTCTCAGCCGGGGTAACAACTGGCTTTGAGCTTTCCAAACCCAGCTGCTTCACCACAGCTTCAGCATGGCGGGGGTCCGCCTCATAGCGAATCGTCCCTTTCTCCTTGTTGAACTCCAAGATGCGGTTAAGCACCGTCATCACCGTGCCATCGGTCGGCTCAGGACCAATCAACCCATCGACACGGTACTCAAACCGTTCACTCAGAATTCTCTCCAGGAAATCCAACGCATCCTGGTCCCCCAACGCCACGAAGTCATCACCGTGGACCAGAAACCTCAGGTCCTTCTCTTTGTGATAGTACAGGGCAGGCCATCCAACTCCCTGTTGGATGTTGTGCTCGGACAGCAGTTCCGTGTACGTTGCTTGCCAAATCGACGCAGCGTCCATTGTACCATACATCGACTTCTTCAGCAAGGCGCACTTCCCCGGAACCTCATGTCCCTCTGGCAGGTTCGTGAAAACTCGCCTCCGAGCTTTCCCATAAAAATGGGCACGAGAGATATCAATCAACGCCATCTTGTATCTCTTACCTCTGGTTGACGTCCGCTTGGACACCATCAGGCTACAGAGGGCTTTGAGTGCCTCCAGAGGAGGCATGGCACTGAATGACTCGAACTCCGCAAGGGGTTGCGAAGCCTTCTTAATCTCTCTTACCACCAGCCTCGACCTGTACTGCTTCCGGGTGTCATCACCCTTGTTGCGGTCCACCCACTTCAAGGAAATGGGTGCTCTTCCAGTCTCCTCATAGCATGTCGCCTCGTCGACGACTTCCCACAGGTCTTGCTTTTGAACCCACTTCATTTCCCCGGCTCGGGCCTTAAGCACGAGCTCGGTGTCCAGTGGGGTTCCAGTCACGGTGTCAAAGTAGACACCACCTGTTTCAGCCTCTGGATCGAAGAATGGTTCCGTTGGCGCATTGCCAACACCATCAGGCACCGGTCCAGCTGTAAGTTCAGCCAGATCACTCAACTCTCCCATGTTTTTCAACTCGGCTTTGATGCCAGCCAAAATGGCCGTCACCAGCTTCCTCGGATACACCTGGGCTTCTCTCGCCCTTCCGTTGATCAAATGCACATGACGATGTCTTCCTTCACAGCTTCCTTCCAATCTCTTGGCGACCTCCCAAGAGTTCGTCATGTAGAGCGTCTCCTTCTTCACGTATCCTTTACCTTGACCATCTTCCGCTACCATGTCGAATCGACACATCGGCGATTGAACTGTGTAGACACCTGGGAGATCTTGGATCTCCTTGACGCAGTCTTCTTTCCAACTTCCACTCGGCTTGGGATGTTCATGTAAGAAGAACCTCCCTTGGTGATATTGCTCGATGTAGGA
>VSDK01026352.1:91323-164979 GCA_009767595.1 Symbiodinium kawagutii | reverse complement strand
CTGCTATGGCTTCGCAAGCCATGTGCAACTCTCCCTGCCACACGGTTCCTTGCATGGGTTCAGCTATCAAATGCTGCTGTCAAACGTCGTTGGACGGACTCTGGTCCCCGTGGTATCCATTCTTGTGAAAAAATAAAAAAGAATCTTGAGCATCTTGTTTGTTTTCCCCTGAAGTACAAATGCATACAGCCCTCAAATAGCAATTGCTAGTAATCCGTTGCATTGAAATTGCGGGTGAGATGAAAGGCCGATGGTGCAAAGCTAGGCAAAAAAGGCAAGCATGCTAAAACCAATGTGCTGAACCTCCAAAAGAGACTGCAAGTGAACCCACTTGAGACTACCTTTGGATGAAAATGTACCTTTGCAATCCTTTGCAGGCGTGGTGGTTGGACCGAGCGTCACGTCGGCATCATATTTAATGTAGCATAAATTTTCTTCTTCTTGGCTCCAATCCTGCTTTTGCTGGAAAGACCAGCGCCGGTCCTGCACTCGAAGAAAGTCAACTAAAAAGCGAGCAAGAATCAGAATAGGAAGCTCGCATTGATCTGAAATGGATTCTGGTTGGCTGGAAAGAAAATGGGACAAACTGCCCTGCATTCCTTTGTATGAAAAAGACATCTAGTATATACACTGTATGACACTGTGTTAGTTTGCCTGTGTGTGTGTGTGTGTCTGTGGGAGTCTGTGCCTGTCCTGCATGTGTGTCTTTTGTATGTCTACATTCTGCCTGCAAGCCTATGGGCCTCCCTACCTGTCAGCCTGGCTAGCATTGGCATAGACTAACACAGCTTGGCACCATCCTTGGGGTCCAGCAAGTGAAAGCGTATCTGCCCAGGGAAATAATGTGTGTCTCACTGGTTCCATGGACCCTCATACAGTTCAATGTTGCACAATGGCACAACGTTGGGGACAATCATATGTTGGCATAACAAATTCTCAACCACTCTGAACCTAAATTCTGAATGGTGGATTGTTCCATTTCTCTTCCCAGTGTAACCACGATATATATGGCTGTTGGAGCTTGCACAACCCACGGTGGCATGCTAGTGTTAGTGGCATCACATAGGCGCTGCGAATAGAAGTTACTGAGCCAATGTTACTGAGTCATCCACCAGTGCCTTGCACCACAAAATCTAGAAATAGAAAAGGCACTGGTGCAAAAGCGCAGAGGATGGAGTTTACTCAGATTCAGAAACCAGCCATGCATAGCATCTGCACACAACATTGGCTGATCCAATTCCACTCATCTCCCAACCTCTGCCCATCTCCGAACCTCTGCTCTTGCTGGATATGGTGTCGATTTTCTGGACTTGCCGCCCTTGCTGCCGACTGAGCCACCCTCCCATTCCTTGTCTGGAGACTTTACACAGGCTGGATGAAAGATAGTTATGAGAGGCTGAACTGCTCATAGTGAAGACACGGGAAGACTGTATTGAACACCATGTATTGCAACGTGCACTGCGCTCAAAGTCACCATCAAACTCACTGAACCGCATCGATCCGCATCACATGCATGGAAAGAAAAGATCAGAATGGCCAAGACCACTTTGGTTTGATGCCTCGAGTTTACCACTTTTTACGTCCTGGCTTTGTCCTTGTTTTGTTGGGGTCTCTAGGGCACACTGAGAAGACATGGATGCGGTTACCACGCTCAGGTGCCGTTGCCAAAGCCCGACACACAAAGAGATCGACAATCACATCCCTCACCGAAGCTGCCATCATTAGATTCAGCCGCTGATTCAGCCAAGGTTCTCCACCTCCTGAGCCATGGCAATTCTTGCGTGACGTTGGCGAAGTTTTACAAATCATCATTTGCTTGTTCAGTACTCCCAGGGATCACCAAAACCAGCATCCTTCCTGCTACAGCACCCACTTGACACCAACTCTTGCTGGTCACCTGACTTCCGAAGAAATCAAGTTTTTGCCACTCTAGCGGTGTTTTCATCTATTATTTGATTGCATCTTCCAACTGGCAGACTTCAGTGGGTCTCGCAGATGTTGCAAGGCTCAACGCGTTCCAAATCCTATAACGTCAAAGTACATCCTACAAACTGTCATCAATTACAGCGTTGCCTCCAACAGGGCCGTTCTCCCAGGCGAGCTCGTCTAAAGTCATCCCCTCGGCTACGGATTCAACCAACAGGAACCGAAGCTGCGTTTCAGCATGAGTCCGCAAAAGTTTGAAGTCTTCAAAGTGGTCATTGGTTCAATAATAATGATCAAACTAAATGGCCTAGCAGATTTTGTATTGGCTGATTTTTCTTTGTATGTGTCTACAAGCATTTCAGCAGTGCAAAGCTCGGTAGTCATCTGAATCAGCCTGTGGACACCCTGCCTTGAAGAAACGCAAAAAATAGCTATCATTGAACAAAATTTGTGACAAACCAACCTTTGCGCCTTTTCAACCAGTGCGATCTGCAACAAGTCCCTCTCCGCTCTCCACATGACAACAGCCAGCAGTTTTAGGCAACTGTTCGAGCACATCGAAGCTTTAAACCCAAAAAAGCTGCCATTCAGTGACTTCATCTTGAGGGCCCAGCCAATCTTGCATCTGTCTGCTGCCATCTTCGGCTCATGGCTGGGTGCCACGATGCGTAGTGCGAACGAAGCAGCTAGGTGAAACTCTTTTTTTTCTTGACATCCTCTTGCCATGTTGCTCTTCAGGCACAAAAATGGTCAGAGATGCCATTTCAAGTTGGTTCAGAATTCAAAACCAACACCCAGAAATGAAATTTCTCGAAACGGAAGGGTTGAAGGCTTCAGGCTGCCGGTAGTGAAGCAAGGTCTGTTGCGCGTGATTGCTCTCAATGGCTCAAGTGATTTTTTCTCACGACATGTATATATTGCACCCCAAATTTGCAGCGACCACAGCGTGCATTGAATACATCAACTAGAACTGATCCAAATGCCAAGAGGCGCCCGCAAGGATCGCTGTAATACTTAACAAAGGATTTGTGTGAAATTGCATTTAGATAATG
The DNA here is from genome assembly GCA_009767595.1 of Symbiodinium kawagutii. Classification (NCBI taxonomy): domain Eukaryota; class Dinophyceae; order Suessiales; family Symbiodiniaceae; genus Symbiodinium; species Symbiodinium kawagutii. The sequence continues at coordinate 162,001 of VSDK01026352.1, read as the reverse complement.
GCTTGAGAGGAAAAAGGAAGGCATGCACATACAAATGCGGTTGAAGTGAATTTTCCTAGCCCGGGCATCCCAGTTTTCTTGGTTTCATGTGCGAATCTTCCAACCTCTTCAGGGTTTCTTGTTCAATTTTCATGACTGTGATTAACCAAAAATTGACCACTATTAATTAATCATCAAGTAACCATTGATTAACCATCAATTTACTAGTAAACCTCTGGAGCACCAGCACCAGCCTTAGCACTAACCCCTGGGCAGTCCCAATCTGCTGGCAGCTCGAGAAGTTGACGGAGCTTCTCTTCTGCAGTGACCAATAAGTCCTGGCAGCAAGGTGAGCCTTCAATGGTTCCTAGGAAAAATGTTTTATTACCATCATCAACCTTCATTTATAGGGGGTTCTTCCTGTAAATAAGCAGGTTGAGATTTGTGACCCAATGTTGTTGTGTGTAATCCATCCCTGTTGCTGAGCTTCTCCAAAGAAACCACCGAAGTGAAGGACACCCGGAAGCATTCTTTGTCTCCTGACTACTGGGATGTGCAATGCAAATCGCCTGATGCGACAGCAGGGGCGCAAGATAGACCCGGGACAGAAGCCCATTGTGAAGGTATGCAGAATGATGTAAATTATATACATGTGAAGCACATCCTGACTGGTTTATGCATACTGGTGCCAGGCCAAACGTCAGAATGTCAGATCAATCCCCAGAGCGTTTGTCGTTGTTTGTCAAAAAACACATGCAAAAATAGTTCAATCTGTGTTGGAACAAGTGTCCGAATATATCATGACAGTCCTTACACCAGAATAGATGCCAGTCTATATGCCTGAACAGATCTCAGAACTGTCGGTACGTCTGCTAAATAATTTTGCAGTAGGATGCCTATCTAGATGTCAAATGCACATCAGTCCATCTATCAGGACCGATGTGAGGATGGAACATGTTTATCCTTCTGTCAGGACAAATGTCAGAATATGCATCACTCTTTGTACAATGTGTCAAAAATGTGAAACATATTCTTTTTGTCAGAACATGTCAGCACAGACTATACGTCTATGTATCTACCAATATATACATATGTTATATGTCTGTGGGTGTGTCAGCCTGTTTGTCAAACAAATGTTAGTACATGCATGTAGATGTCAGCCTTAATGTCAGAAGTATTCCAGTCTACATGAGGAACACATGTCAGAAATTGTCAGAACACATGTGAGATGATTTGTATCTACTTGTGGGGACAAATGCCTGTATGTAAATTGATGTTCAGTCCACCGAGCCCGCAGACAGTGTAACCAGCGCGCACAAGGTGTCAGAATATCAGTGATGCGTCACAACAAGAGTAACAACAAATGACAGCACATAATCATGCTTGAATACTGCACTAACATATGTATATATATATGTATATACATACATTGAGATATAACTATGTTATGTCAGAGTGGGCGTCTGGGTAGCGGTTGATCGAAGTATAGAAATATTCGGTCAGCAACGATGTTTCTCCCGTATCCTTCTTATGTGGAATTGCAGAGTGGACAACACAAAAAGAGTCAAATTGCAAGGTTTCTGAGACATAGCCAGACTTCTGATTTCCGCAGATGGTGCCAAGCCAGACTTGAATTCCCCTATTTCCATGACTGTCAGCGTTCAGCTCACTGCTGATTATGACGTGTCACTTACGGTAGGTATTGCCCACCCATGTTTCGCTGAGCTCATCCGGCGCCTCCTCAATTTGCCCACATGGAATTCGTTCCTGCAAAGTCCAGATCCCAGCAACTCAAGATGGAACCACGAAGAACCCGTTGGGAGAACCTGTACACGAACCTGTGTGAACTAAACATGGTGGACAAAGATGGCATTTTTATCATCATCAAAGCACAAAGATCACTTGTAGCATCAGAACATATAGTTGGATGCAGCTGGTTCCATCCACTGCGCTCGAAACACCTCAAAACATGCATTAGCTCTCGTTTCCATTTCAACCGATGGGTGCGTGACCATTTAAACGGCTAAAGCGGCAATACCTCTTCACCTGTCCTAGAAAGAAGTACCCTTACATCATATTATCATATACCCAAAATGTCCAGAAGAGTCTTTGGCCCCCAGACTGTAACAGCTGCTGTCCGCAGGATATGATCAGTCCAGAAGATACAATTAAACCAACTTTGCATTCTCCGGGTCATCACAGATTTCCGTATGTCATTTACAAATAAGAACATTCATAGGAAGCGCATAGAACAAAAGATGAAGATAAGCAAGGCAAAATGTTCATCACAACAAATTCTGTCCATCTCTGTGTCCATCTCTGTGTCCATCTCTGTATCCATCTCCATCTTTGTGCACCTTTCGGCTGAAGGCTGCCAGCACTGTGCCCGGTGGTGCGGCAAAGCAAAACGCTTCACCATCGTTCGGAGGCACCTGCTGGGGCAAGCCCAGTGAAGCACGGCAGTTCATGGAGCAGACTCCTAGAATCTATACACTGAGAATGGCCGTTTGACTCAAAACGATGTCGTCAATCTTAAGTTGAAGCTTTGACTTAGGCCCTTTGATTAATGTGAATTTCTATGTTTGATCTATTTATCTCTTGAAATGTGTGTTTTTTTCGAAAAATTATGCATTTCTTTTCACTACGTTGGTACTCCATGACCGCACAGGATCACCTGACCCCAAAGCCACGAGGCGACTGCGATGGCGCACCTGACATCCATAGTCCGCAGAAATCCGGCCCTTGCTACTGTGAAAGCGCAGGCTCCGGAGCTTCCCAAATGTGGTGTAGCCAGTGATCTTGGTAATGAACCTTGGATGCACTGTCCATTCAGCACACAAGCTCGACCTTGAGACATGATTTATGTAGTACATTATGTACAGTAGTACATTCAACATTATTCAACCAAAGACAATGGATTTCAATGGATTTCAAGTGGTGCAAGGTATTCGTCAATTCAACAGGCTCACAGGAACTTGTCACTGATCCATGTTGCTTGTCGGTGATCCCCCGAACCCCTCTGATGAGGACCAGGTGTGCGGATCGAGGGCAGCAGGATCTCTTGCAGGATCTGATGTTGACATTGACTGCTCTACAGTTGCTCCAGTCCCATGTACATTCGCCACACAAACTCATGATAAGATCACAGGCGATTGAACTGGGCTATTATCAAGAGTACAAGTTGTTACTGGACTGGAATTTCAAAGATAAGTGGCTTATGATGGCTCATTGTGATTAGAGGATCGTCACGGCGCAAGGATGAACGAAAGACAACCTCCTCGCTCATGTTGAGAAAATCATACTCTTATAAGACAGCCAAAAGATTTCGGCAAAAGCCTGGCACTGCCATGTAAAGCGACTCTATACGAGAAGAAATAAAACTGGACAGAATATCAAAGTGGAACAAATATGAATAGATTCTAAATGGAACGTAGATATTATAATGGGATAGTCAATGGTTTATAATGGTTACTACCTTTTTTAATGGGTTTATCAATGGTTGATGGGCAATCGAACATGAACAGATTCTATGGGATCCATTTGGGGTGTTGCTGAAACCTGACCCTCCTCAGAGGCTCCCGACTCCTCCTGCATCAGTTCGAAGGGCGGCGCCATGGGACCGTGGCCAAGAGGATTTCCATCCAAGCCTGGCAGTGCAGTCGTGTTTTGTTGACATCTATAATGGTATCTTGAAAATAAATGGTTGTAATGGTTGCATTTTAGAATCTCAGGCAAAATGGTTACATTTGCCTAATCTCCAAAAAAGCTGTAAAAAACGCAAAAGGGTGGGGTCTGGAAATGGTTGAAACTGGTATTGTCAAGGAACTGATCAGAAATCTTGAATAAAAGACATGCAGCAATTGTATACGTGTAGCCAAACTTGAAGCTGAGGCTAGCATTTCGTCGTGACCCAAAACTTCGGAAGATACTTCTCTAGCATTGTGATGGTGCCCTTTTTGACCAACCAGCATCCCTTTGAACATTTCTACATCTGCTAGGTCATCGCTGTCCCAAGGCCTGTAAGGTAAGAGCCATCCGGGTACCGGAAAAGTATAGACTCCACCTCCAGGTCGTTTGCCATGACCTGCACGAAGCGGAACGGGTGTGACTTCAGGAACAGGTTCTGTGAGCTCAAGCGAGTACATGAAATCTACCTCAGACGGTCAGGGGGGCAACACACGAAGCAATTTGATGATGATTGTATATGATTGTGGGATGACAAACAGCTATGCTTGGAGGGGCCCACATTACTAGCAAGGAGTTACTAATCTTTAGTCAAAATAATTGAGAGCGGTAAGGACTGGCTATTAAACTTCCATTGCCATACGATGCAAACAAATCAGAGTCCTTCGAGGACTTCGAGGACTTTGTTTGGTTTGGCAGCGGCATGAAAGCGTCAACTGACTCAGCTGTCTTCGTCAACTGAATCAGCTTCATCAACTCATCAACTACAATCAACTTCCCAACTGAAGCATCAACTTGAATCAACTTCCCCACGAAGGCTAGCTCAATGGCAAGCCCTGCCTCCACTCTGCTGGGAGGGCAACGAAAATCTCTCAGCTCACCAGGATCCAAAGGTACCTGCAAACAGGCCATGCTAGATAGGCTGAGATCTAAGGTAAGGAATCTATGTATGTATATGTATTTATACATATTGTGCGTGTACATGTACGCATATACTTATAAGTATACATATTATACATGTACATGTTTGTGTGTGTACTGATATGGCATGTACATCTATACCCATTGCGTGGTTCTACTACTGACAGATACATATATATATATATAATATATACATAGTATATATATAATCATGTATATATATATATATACAGTTATACAAGTCTATATACATAATGTACACCTATATGAAATGCCAATTGCATGTAACTACTATGTATACTTGAAATTAATCTGTATTTGCACGATCCTCTGAATAAAAAATAAGGCAAGATGTTACCAATACCAGACGTTCTGTTCTGTCAAACATATTCGACTGAATACCTTCGACTTAAGGCTTCACCAGAGACTGTGTTCTTCTTTTCAGCTGCCAAGTCGCCCCCCCCATGGGAGCAATTGGAGCGCAAAAAAACATTTGCTTTTCAAGTCTAAGACAAATTGCTGAATGTATGAATTGGATGTCCAATTGCTTCTGGAATTGAAAACACAATATCTTTCAATTGGAAACATTCGAAAACTGCTTGAACTCACCTTGGACAGGTGACCCAGGTGCCCCGCCTGCTTTCCATCGAGCTCAACACGAAGCCCCATGGGTGCAGCTGGAACGTGCTCGGAACGCAGCTGATGAATCTGGCAATCTAAACAGATTCAAGGATAAACACATCGCGCATAGCTGAGCAAAATCGAGCAGTTCAAACTTTCCATGGATTCTCTATGTATTCTCAATGTATTCTCTACGTATTCTCTATGTATTCTCTACGTATTCTCTAGTATTCTCTATGTGTTCTTTTTGTTCACAAAGCTTTGTTCACAAAGCTTTGTGCACAAAGCCCTTTGGCCGACCTCCACACCAAGCCCAGATTGTGCCAAAGCCAAAGCGTTGCGAATCACCTCTGCCAGTGAAGCGAATCCATGGCCAATTCATCATGTGACATGCAAGATGTGATAAAGTGATGAAGATTATGCCAATTGAATGTTTCAAAATCCCCGAAAGACACCAGCCAAAAATACAAAAAACTGGACGAGTCCCATACAAGTCTCGTAATGGTTGGGTCTGTTAAGAACCTCCCGCGCCTCTGGATGACTGTGCAACATGCCTGCTCTGGCAATCTCCGTACGGCTGGCTCCAGCAGCCTACGACTTCTGTAAGCTCCGGAGCGTTTCGGCAGGACCGCGTATCACGAAAGGATCGGCACTTTTTGACCCCAAATGTCCTAGATTGCAACAGAGAAAGAGATGAATAAGAAAAATTAGAAAAATATATGAAGTATGTACAGGCAAAAAAATACAATATGTACAAATCCATCCACCTGCCAGAACACAGCACACCATACCATGGCACACCAACATTCATTCATTCATTCATTAATTCATTCATTCATTCACTCATTCATTCATTCATTCATTCCTTCGTTCCTTCCTTCCTTCCTTCATTCATTCATCCATCCATTCCTTCCTTCCTTCCTTCCTTCCTTCCTTCCTTCCTTCCTTCCTTCCTTCCTTCCTTCCTTCCTTCCTTCCTTCCTTCCTTCCTTCCTTCATTCATTCATTCATTCATTCATTCATTTGTTGATTCTTTCTTTCTTTCTTTCGTTCTTTCGTTCTTTCTTTCTTTCTTTCTTTCATTCAAGAATTGCTCTCTCTGAAGTCTGAAGGCTGAGAAACTGGACACACCCACTTCTTGTCGCCGAGTGTGTAAGGTAAACGTTGCAACATTCACTTCAGGCTTTTTTGGATCCCTAAACATAGCTACAGTCTCGAACACCACTGGATCACAAACATCTTTCTTTCTCTTAGCATTTCAGACTTTCTCAAGCTTTCTCTCAGACTTTCCAAAGAGACCTTCTTTCTTCGATGGTTCTGTTTGCTTCAGAAGTTCACCATCCCTACGGCCTTTGGACCAAGCACCTGCCGCAAGGCTGCTTCCAGCTGCTCTGCTGGAATCAGAGCCTCAAAGGCTGGGCACATGGCACAACTGCTCCAACGTTCGGTCAAACCACTTAGGGCATAGAAGTGCTCAGACCTTCAAAATTTCCGTTAGGGAGATCAATGCAGCTCGGAATGCTACTGCTTGTTGCTTTAGGCCCTTAGGCGATGAAACCCTGACAAAACTGAAGAGATTCCTATGCTTGAAGAAACAAAAATATAGATTAGACTCTTGATTAATATGATTTGGCACATGGTTGACATTGAAATGACTCTACTCTTGTACAACTCTACAGCCACAGGATACCACAGGATACCACAGGATGCCACAGGCTCAACTGCTCCCAAGGGACGTCTGCAAAGTCTCGCACCTTTGGTCGTGGTGACACTGATGGTGATGCAGCTGGTGACCTGGAGGGAAGAGGGCTGGACACCTCGAGTTTGATTCAAATGACTTAGGGACAGGAGGGGAATGAAATTGAATGAAATTGAATTCACACAAGAGATGAAATGGGATGAAATGGGATGAAAATTGAAAGTCGCATGATTAAAGTGTGTCATCTTGATCCACTAAGATGCCTCTGTTATGCTTCAGCGGATGTGGACTCATGAGAGCCTGGAAGTATCAAAGCTGCATCATCACTCTGTGGCGTAAACAACGGCCAGATATTCGAACAGCTCGATATTGATCTTCAAGGGCCGAGAAACTTGTGAGTGGGGAGATACCTCGAAACCAAAGGGGTCTCAAATTGGGGACCCTTAAGTCATCACCCATTGATCATAATTTAAAACTGGGGATGATTTGGATTGATTTGGGGGGCCCCCTATGGCTTCAGAAACACCCAATAGAAATAGCTGGTTGTATTCAAAATGGTGATTCTTAGCTGAATCCATGAAAATCCATCATGTATAGCCAACCATCTCCAAGCTTCCAGCGTAGGGACTACCAGAGAGTAGATCCAGCGTATTCATTCTGGTGCCAAGCTGCGCGGGAGCTCCCGGAACCCATCCCGGAACTCCCGGTGGCACAGGCAGCTGCCCAGGTCGGCCATGGCCAGGGACGAAACGATCACCGTACATCACAGATGGAAACATGGAATGAAATGAAATATTTATGCATGATTACAGTATATCACAAGTATTCAAAAGATATATCTACCACAACTGGCAGTTACCAAATATTAAAGGAATGAAGTAACGTGGTTTTAGGTTCAAATAAACCATTTCACAGGCCGTATCAGGCTTCATCTACCTAGGTAAGCCTAGTTGTGAACCAACGTGGGAATGAAAACTTGGAATGAAACAGACGGAAATGATAAACGGCTGATGAACTGTATGAAACGGTCGGATTTGTGCCCTCGCGGCCTTACTAGGTTTCACATGGTCAAGCTAAGGGGATAAAGGGGACAAGGCATCAGTTGGTTTTGGACATCTTCGTCTCTGTTTAGATGTTCTACATTCGACTAGCTCAACAACTCAGCAGTTTCAAGACAGTTTCTGCAGCTTCACGACCTTCAACCGACCTTCAACCTCTTCATTTCTCCAAGAAACAGCTCTTAACTCCCCTGGAGGTGCCATTCCATGCAAGCGAGTTGGAAAAGCTGAGCAGAGAATGCAGGGCTAATGCAGAGCAAACCTCCCGTGTCCAGTGGAGTAAAGCAATGTACAACTTGATATCACAACATCAGCCAAAATTGTTTCAATTTGTATAGCTCATATGGTGTGAGCCTGAATCGGGCAAACAGTATCTCACTTAACTTGCTGATTGCCTTGCCAGTAACCTCTGAAAATCCATGCGTGAGAATTCAAGAAGGCGATTGGATGCGATCGGCATGATACAACGGAAACATATCGAAACCAGTGGGTGTCTTTATCGTTCACCTATCGTCGGCTGTGGGTCCACCTGAGTCCTCACTGGTGTCGATGCGCTGGCAGGCCTTGCCCTGGCTCCAAGAACTGTGAGAATCTATGAGAAATTGGAAGAACTGAGAAGGAAATTAAGGATTAGAATAAAGATTCGAAGTTAGAATAGCATTGAATAGCAACAGAACTAGACAGAAATCGAAATAGAATAGAAATGGGAGGAAAGAGATAGAATAGAAATGGGAGGAATTGGAGGAAAGGAGTGCTGAAAGCAATTGCTCTCGAAAAAATCTATGCAACTAACTACGATGACATCATGGGATCCAAATTTCAAAATGCAAGGCAGCCCAGCATAGCTATAATCTCAAGGTGCATAGTGCGATAATTTTCATGAGGCATGCGACGGGGTGGGAAATGAGGAGGATGCAACTAATGGAGTTTGCTGAGCTATGATGAAGTATGAGGAGTTGTGAGGAGGGCCCGTGCGATACTAATCATACTGGGACAAGCAACTTCCTTGGTCAACATTTGGATCCTGACCACATATTCATCCAACTTTGGTGTATCTCTGGTGCTTGAAATGAATTGAGATTGTCTGCCCTCCAAATCGTCCACTTTGAACCGCTTCGGGGTATTCTTCCAAGATCGTTGTCAAGAGCAAAACTAGACATATTTAATTACTAGTATCGTTATCACTGTTATCATGATCATTACTATCATTCTTATCATTACTATTCTTACTACAATGACTATCATTACTATTATCATTATCATTGGTAGTATTATTACAGTACTATTATCATTACTTCATTACTATTGTTATTGTTATTACCGGTAGAACATTCCATGTACACGAAGTGATCAGCCATCATGACCCACAGCTGCATCGCTGACGGCATCATCCCATCCCCTCCGCCTTGCGACAGGACTCTGTCCGCCCCGCATCTGGCGCAAGGCTTGGGCTTTGTCAATGTCAAAGGTTGGATCCGAGCATCATATGCTTATTGAATATGCTTATTGAATATGCTTATTATGAATGATTACTATGTTTATGAATGATGAAAATTTATTGAGTGGACTTTGTGAAGTGGGCCAACCCCTTGTCAAAACCGCTTCTCCAAAAGTACCTGAGTCTCATAGTGGTTCAATCTGAGGCCCAGGAACGCAGTAAAGTTCTCCTAGCGCTTAAATGTCCAAGAACCAGTAGGCAACTCCAATCATTCCCTGAAATCTCATGACTTCCTCAGGATGCGCCGAGAGTTGTTATCCACGCGGCCTCTGGAGCATCAGAATTAATATCTGAACTGTCTGCAGATGGCAGGCAGGTCCAACCTGAGCCAGTTCAGAACTCAGAGCACTTGCAGAACTTGTGAAGAACTGAGCAGAACGTGTTAAGATGAATGTGCCGGGTAACAATTGCTATCACTTGCCACACATCTTCTATGCTGTCTTGATTTTCTGAGGCAAGCTGGATGGTGAATGTTGTTTGGCAGCTGTCTGGAACCAGAGCTGACCAAAGCCCACAAAGGGCAGAACACCTGTTCGGTTTCAGGGTTCCATTCGGTGAAAGTACACTTGGACATACTAGACTAGGACTGATTAAAAAGATACGACGAACTTATCTTTAAGATTCTATTAGTGATGATGTCAAGTCGAGCCAAATCTGTTTTGACATTGTGATCAACCTGAATCAAATACTGTCCCCATGGCAAAGCAATCTGGGAGGCCAGCATGGAGTGTCGGGGACTTGCACATCCTTAGAGAAAATCTAAAGAGATGCAAAGACTGTGCATTTGCGCAGCAATACCTGCTGCATCATACCTGTCAACAGCAATAGCATGGAATATCATTTCTGTCCACCCATTCGTCAGGCAACGGCATGGCAACGGCTTGGCAACGGGGTGCCAAAGGCATAGATCATTTCAGCTTCAAACGATGTAAGTCTGTCGGAGAATCTTGAACCATACCCGCACTCTGTTTCGTGCCTGTTTGGCACCGTCACGATGCCGGAGGTCAATGCGACCTCAGCAACGAAGTCTTCGGTCATGTTGCAATTTGAGAGAAGCAACACCATCTCCAGGACAACTAGGCTCGTAATCCTCCAACGAAGGAGGCTTCAGGAATGGCAAGTGAGGGTAAGTGTTGTAAAGTAAGGTTCCAGGCATCTGAAATTATTGAAAGTACAGTACATCATGTCATTTTATGAAGTGCGCAAACCTGAAGCAGATCTTGGCATCAGTGAACGCAACAGATTCTAAGAAGACAGCTGATCTTTTTGAGTCAATTTCATGCAAAAAGAATCAAAAGGTTCGCTGACAAATGTTCCGCAAGCATCTGAGGATGGCAATGTTGGCGCGACCAAGTGCCCCTACTCAAGGACGCATCCGCACACTCGCAGCTGCCCTGCAGAGCAATTTGCACTGTCCATATATGAACTCGTCATCCTTGTCGCATAAGATTTCCATGTGCAACACTGGCCAACATTGTGGGAGGAAACATCCGACAGGTCCTTGCCGGTTCAACACGGACACCGTTCAAACTTATAGAGAGAGCTTAGTAGATCTGAGGATCACCCAATGTGAAGACTTCACACGTGGGTGCAGGGCAAGCTGGCAGTTCCATACAGTTCCCCACGTTCCACGCTCTTGCGCCTCCAGGCACTTTGGCGGCTCAGTTGGGCAAAAAATGGCCGCGCGGCTATCCCAAATGGCACCCCTGACAGGGCTGTAGACCTCAGTCACTGGCAGGTTGACAGCATCAATGGTAGGTGGCACGGTTTTCATGCAAAAGAAACCCCACCTGTGTTTGATCTGCACTGCCTGATGGTGCTCCGTTGACAAATGAAGAGCAACCTTCGTAACACGCAAAATACTCGTCATTAGCGCATAAAGTAATATAAAGGATTGTCTCTTCAATGTAACTGCAAAGCTTTTCTGGTGGTTTCGCTGTCGCATAGATGGCATCTGTGGCTCGCCATACTTTTCGCAGTGCCATCCAAATGTTGTAGAACAACTTTTCTAACCACACCATCGATAGATTTCAAACAGTTCACAGTCCAATTCCTCCAAGAATCGGGATTGTGTCTTACAATCCTGTAAAAGTAGGCACACTCTGTTCAATGTTTTTTGTCTCACCACCAAGTGTCTGGATGCTTTGTTTGTTTTCAACATAGGAGGCACACACCGGTGATGTGGGCAAACCAGCTTGAGTGGCGCAATCCCTAGGATTTCCGGATCGAATGAGTGACATGTCAAAAGAATATGCAGACATAAACATATATACATATTATACATATAAGTGATATAAATAGTCCCAACACAGCCTATATCACCACTTTAGTATACTTTATTGTTGTTTTTAGAACAGGGGGGAGGCATGGGCAATGCACTACTGGACTGCAGACTCCGTAGACTTTTGAAGAGTCTACGTCCAGTCCTGACTACGTGGGACGCCAAGGAACGACTGCGCACAGCGGAGCGGACGAAGCCTGGAGCTTCGATGTCGTTTCTGTGGACGTTTGTGAAATGTGAACCAAATGTGAACAGCCGTGCCGATGACCGAGATGGACCATGATGGACCTATCGACCTTGCTTTTGGAGAATGTTCAGGGAGGCCACAGTGCCAACTCTCTGACATTATTGCAAGCAGGATTAAATAATGGTGTAAACAATCCTGTAATATCTGATACGCAATGGCTCTCTCCACTGTTAAATCGCTACAGATACTGCAGTCGTCACGGCAGTCTCTGCTTTGACCTGAAAGAGTGAGGGTCAGAGCTTCATGGAAAGCCATGGCCTTGATCGGAACCACACCCATTTGGATGTTGGTTGGCCAAACGCCAAGAATTCGCAAGGCCTGACACTGGCAGAGAGGATTTCACTCAGGCCTTGGATGCCTGAACTAGCCTTGGGATGCCTTGGGTACAAACAGAAGTGAAGAGAAACTCTGTAGTGATCCAAATGTTTGTTCACTTGCAAGCGTTGCAGAATGCTGCATTGCACTGCATCATGCTAAACAGCTAGGCAAACTAAAGAAGCAATGGGCCTCTAGCACGCTTCATGCTCTGGTGTTCCGAAATCAAAATCTGACGATATAGATCCATTCTCTTCAATTCCCACTTTATTTCCTCTGCACAGATTCTGGCACTGCGTCCCGAAGCAACAACATTGAGTACTCTGGACTTCAGGAGACGCAGAAGACACAATGACATTGGTATTAGCTGCTTTGACAATCATCATAGATTCTAATAGATAAATAGCTTTTTAATCCAAAGCTGGTTTCGATTTTTTATATAGCTTTTCTTGTGCCGTTTTAAAGTTCAGTGCTGCGCTTGGCACCTGATCTGGTCCCACAAGGCGGTGGCAAAGGTCTAACTTCCGCATCGCCTTTGAGCCGCTGCCAACCCATCTTTCTGTAACCTGGGATTCTACTTTGATAGTAGTTATTATGTAGTTCTTATGTAGTGATTATGTAGTTATTATGTAGTGATTGTGTAGTGATTATGTTTGTTGTTGTGTACTTATTTTGTAGTGACTATGTAGTGATTATGTATTGATTATGAAGTGATTATGTAGTTATTATGTACTTATTGTGTAGTTATTATGTAGTTATTGCGTAGGTATTATGTAGTGCTTATGTAGTGATGATGTACTTATTGTGTAGTTATTATGTAGTGATACACTTATTGTGTAGTTATTATATAGTGATTATGTAGTTTTTGTGTAGTTATGATGTACTGATTATGTAGTGATTATGTAGCTATTCGGTAGTTATTATGTAGTGATTATGTAGTTATTGTGTAGTGATTAGTGTACTTATTATCTACTGATTATGCGGTCATTGTGCACTTATTTTGTTGTGATTATGTAGTGATTATGTAGTTATTATGTACTTATTGTGTAGTGATTATGATGTACGGATTATGTAGTTATTGTGTACCTATTGTGTAGTGATTATGTAGTGATGTTGTAGTTATTGTGTACTTATTGTGTAGTGATTATGTAATGATTATGTATTGATTATGTAATGATTATGTAGTTATTATGTACTTATTATGTAGCGACTATGTAGTTATTGTGCACTTATTCTGTAGCGATTATGTAGTTATTGTGTAGTGATTATGTACATATGGAATTGCTGTGTAGTTATTGCAAAGTTATTATCTTATTAGTAGTTGTTATGTAGTGATTGGTTCTGCGTGAACAGCTGAAATGGAAGCAGCCCGTGCTGTCACACTTGTTTGAGTTTACTGGTAGCAAGCAGAGCTGGTCGACCTTCTGTGCCAGACATGTACCCCATAATGCTCCAAGATTTATTTATGGGGCTATGATATGCTATGAGTTGAAATTCTGCCAGGAATGTCTGCTGGAAAGGGCTGAGGAGACAGCCATATCCCGCTGCTCTTCAACAGGCAAACGGGGAAGTAACCTGCCACAAACGGAGTAGAATGCTGGAGTGAAACTGAATCAGGTGAAAACACACAATTTATCAGGCGAAAAAATTGTAACCCAACACAAAGTGCTTCGCATTGAAGTCGATCAGCGACATCCAACTTGATAAGAAAGGCAACACCATCGTTGCAAGCAGAATCGCCCGCGTCATGTCATTTCATGTCTCCCACCATCTTGCCCAAGGTCACCATGCCCACACTATCCCACGCTCCTATCTGGCACGAGGCTTCCGTCATGACGACTGGACAGTATGGAGCATGGAGTCCAACGGCCATCGTCCTGGACACAGTTCCCTGTTGCAAACAGATAGACGATATGCCGAGTGCGGAAACCAAAGCCAGGGAAGACACCACTGGAAGAAGCAAATAGAAAAAGGAACGCCAACGAACAAAGGGACACACAGAACTCGGACCATGTTGTTTCTGGATTTTGTCAAATGACTCAGCGGAGATGTCTTGACCCAGTCCGCCCGTCCTCTGCACTACACGTTGCTTCTGGCGGTCCAGCTTCCACACGTGGAAGCAGGCTCCTGAGCCAAAGTCTACACAGTTTCTATGCATCGACCAATGGTTGCTGCGAAGTCTGTGAAATGACAAATGCAACTGTGCCTGTGGTCCAAGGAGCCCAAGACACAGTCTATGGACTCTTGGAATGGTCTTGATTGCCCCACCCATCAATGATGAGAAAGAATCGAGGTTCCACAATTGAAAGAGATCAATATGTATCCTGAATCCTGTATGGAAAAGTACGGTACTCTCCCTTTGAGCATCTCCCTTTGTGGTAAAAGCTGATCTTCCCATGACCTCATCCCTTGTGCCGTGTCCTGGAGATGGTCTCGTTAAGACCATCCACCAGGCTTTCGGGCCTTGGCGAAGAGTAATGAGAAGAAGTAGGAACAGTATGGAATACTGATAATTAGTAAATACTGAGTAATATAGGAAACAAGAATAAGAATAATAAGTCATACTAATAGACTAATAGATCTAATAGTAGTACTGAGTAAATAGCAATTTTATTACTGTAATGGTCATAGAATAGTAATAGTAATAGAGTAGTAGGCAGTAACAGTAAATGTTGTAATAAGAAGAAGAGGAGGAAGATTAAAAAGGGTATATAGGCAATAGTATAGGTAATCTACATGGAATGTACAAAGAATGTCCACAGAATATATACATTAATGTGCTCTAACTTGCCCTCAGCCACTGTCCAATGTCAAATCAGGATTAGGACCTTGCATGTGACCTATCTCATGACAAAGTTGAGTCTTGACATGTCTTGACCAAGCACATTGAGACTGAGCCTCCCTACCATGGCAAAGAGGGCAAACAGCTACACAGCTTGGGCATACTTGGCCGTGGATCGTCCCCGAAGAAGGCCACGCCGCAAGGGATCGAACCTGATCACTCCCAGGTCGAGCCATGGGTCGAATTGAAGCCCAGCATTGCAAAAATGAAAGCTCAATCCTTGTAACTGGCAGTAAATAGACCTGTAAGGTGAGTTGTAATCCCTCTAGCCATGGTCAGTACCATGGCTGTTCCAAGATGTACGGCATTTAAGCAACCCTAGAACAGGACCCGAATGCGACAAAGAGTGTACTGTTTGAAGCTAATGATGCAAGCTACAGTGTCTATGCATGGCTACAACCATTGGAGAAAAGGTTATCAAAAAATGTAAAATCAGTGAGAAATAGCTGGAAGGGCAGCACCTGTAAATCTAAAGTGGATAAAATTCAACCACACATAGCAATCATAATTGCATCTCGTGCAGTCAAAATGCAATTGGACAATTGGAGTACGAAGATGGACAATTGGAGTAACAATGTGGCCAAGAGAAAAACAAGTGCCAAAATGCAATACCTGAACTTTCTTACTTGACGAAGTGCTATATTTTTAAGTATGTATCTTATTTTACATGCAGACTTCAGGGGGAAAACACTGCCAGACAGTTCACTTAGTGGCTGCCAGGTGGATGTCTTTTGATCCACAAAATCCACAAAGTGGCGATGTCTTGGCGCAGACCAAGGTACCATTTACATGTCGAAGCATGGTCCAATCCGCCAACCTGGACACCAGGGCAACACATGCGATGCAAAATGCACCAAAAACACCCGAAAAAGCATTGTGATAATAGATTAATAGATGATGATAGCTGATGATAGATGATAGATGATAGATGCATCTTTCACTTCCCTGCTCGCTGCAAAAGATGCCAGGCTTTCACTCCCTTCAGCAACTGAGAATCCCGACAAGCTATGCAAGGCTGCGGTGCCGACGCAATTACATAGCCCACCCTGGTGCCACCAGCTCTCATGTGCGCAGAGATACGAGGAGATCTGAAATGTGTCTGAAGCCAATCTGAGAGTAACAGGTGAGCTGTGCTCATGTCTGCTTCATTCTGCTTCAAAACCCAATCCTTCCAAGTAAAGAGATGACAAAAGCGTCTGTGCATACTATGCCTGTGAAGTTTTAATTCAGCGTCTCTCAAGCACCTTCTGATCTCTGATCTCCTTTCTTCATTTCTTATCATTTCTTCATTCATAAAATGAATCCTTTCGAAGTATCAAGAGCTGTGAACCAAACCTTTGGTCATCAAACCCTTCAGCCTCTCTGGCGCAAAGGCGCCAGCCCCCCAGTGGCAGCGCGCCACTGCTGGTGCTGGCGCTGCTGCCCGTACTCCAAGCGTCAACTGGCGGAAAAACTGAGAAATCTCTCAAGATGAGTCCTGGCAAACATATTCCTACAATTTCTTTCAAATTTCTACGATAAAGATGCCAAGAATTTCCTAGATCTATCCCTGTTTTTCCAACCTTGGAGAAGACTTGGAGAAGTTTGAAGCTCTTTAGAGCTCTGGAAGTGCGGGCTTGCCGTTGATATGGGTACCGCTTATGGCAATTGGGTCCTTTCAATCTCTCGACCAACGACGATTGGCAAGGCACTGCCCACATTAAAGTACCAACTGTAACGGTAGCATTTGAAAACTCAGACTCGTTTGTCCGCATCAGGGTACCCTTCATGTTATTAACTACTCACACTGTTGCCGACCATTCGCAGTCATCATGATTCCTATTAGTCACATGCATGTTTCTCACTAGTGAAGTGAAATACATTACACAGATACGTCATCTATCCAAACCTGTCCATTGTTTTTGCCGTGAAGAACTGCTTTTGATTACTTCGCATCCTCGCATTACAAATCACACCTGCCCCTTCCAATGCCCCGAGGTCACCTGCATCAAAGGCTGCCACTTCTGTGGAATGCCCAGGCAAGAGCGTGACAGAGGCACCTAGTGCCGCAGCCTCAGCGTCACACAGAAACTTGCGCCATGTGAACAGCTCCTCGACGACAAGAACTGGTGAGAGTTCCAGAGAGCATTTCCTTTGAATTTTCCTTTGAATTGTACTTTGAATTCAAGATCTGCTCTCCAAGCAACAAAAACTGCTCGCCCCAGTCTCCTTGATGGACCTTGTTGCGCCGTGGAGAGCGTATTGCATGAGACTCTGCAGCATTTACTTCGTTTACGTCGCTGGGCGTACTTTTTCTGTCATTTACTTCATTTACTTATTTTACTTATTTTACTTCACTGAGTTTACTTAGTTTACTTATGTTTACTTCATTTTCCATCTCTTTCCCACCCATTGTTGGCTGCACTCACGAGGTCTTCACTTCCCACAACACCCAAAGTATCATCTTTGCTCGCTATGCTCCACTTGCCCCACGCCGCGGGCCCGACGCTGAAAACCAGGAGGACCACCATTCCCAGCAATTGGAATGGTCATGGTTCCTTTCCGCCGCACAAGAATCATGGCAAGAATCATGGTAGCGCCGAAAGTCAGATCGCAAGTGTAAACTTGGCCACTGGTTTACAATTGAGTTGGAAAAACATGAGAAAATGTTCATGGAGACAGCAGTCTGTGATTTTTTGTCCATGTTTTTCCCTCTTCCCAGGATCTGAAAACTCAGCTATCGCTTGGTTCTGAGCAGAATTTCTACATCTGTAGCTTGATCGAATTCCGGGCCCACCCAATCAGTCCTCGAAGCACTGCCCAAAGGTTTCAGGAAGAAACAGTTGCAGTGAGCCAAAGATGCAATGGCTATAGCTCGGAACGGACACTGGAAAAAATCGGAAGAAACAATGCGGCAAGAGAGAGCGGAAACCAACCATCTACATCCAGCTGCGATCAGCTGTGTAGGCTGATCATCAAAACCTTTCGGCAAGGCGGTGCTTTTATATGCTTTTGTGCTTCAACTCAATATATAGTCCGACTTAGTCCCATTGTGGTCAGCTGGAAACTGTCTCCTCATGTAAATACTGCCTGCTAGACTATGCCTGGACACGGCGACTTCTTGCAAATCTGTGAGCTATGAAAACGTGTTGTCTTGCCGAGGCGGGCATAGAGAAAAAGGTCTTGACATGTCTTGACTAAGCTGACTACCAGTGACTACCAGCATAACAAGCAGACTTTAAGAACCTGTGCTCCCACTCCAAACATGAGGCAGCTGAAGTGCCTTCCACATGCTTGTGATAATCCTGTGCAACACGCTTTATCTTTCAGAACGTGTTTTCAAGCGTGCTATTTCGGCATAGCTGGCACTTTCACTGGATCAAAGAAATAATACTTTGATAACCAAAGTAGTGTACACTGCATAGATACATACATACATATCTATATATACATACATGTAAATATAGCGATGGTATCTCTATAAATATAAATATATATATATATATGTCTATACATATACAGCGATAGTATGTGAAGATGTAGATCTACACAGGTAGAAAGTCCGCAATCAGACGCAATCCTGTGCCATGAGTCATGATCATGCAGGTGCTCGGCTTGAAGCTCTGGAGATCTCTGGAGGATTTTTCTGTTTCTGATTGTCTGACGAGGTCTCATCACTGCGTCCCTCTTTCAAGGGAGCATCTCAGGTCTGTCGGGGAGGCCATGTAACAGCCTGGCCACTCAGAACCAGTCATAACCAGTCAATGTTTGACATAAGACTTCTAGTCTGCTCTGGCGCTATGGCCACTGTGTTGACCAAGATTTTAAAACATGTTCCACAAGCGGTCTAGGGTGTCTACGTTGATTGGTCCTGTTGATCATAATGGTGAGGGAATCTTCAGGAAACTTGGGAATTACCATTCTAAGAATTTGTTATTGCTTCATGGTGCTAACCCCAAACCCACTGCAGTCGCATTAAGACATAGCTGAAGCGGCAATATGTTACCACGTTGCACATAATTTCTTACAGATTTGAAAAAGTGCTCTCCAAATGGCAGCAGTGCGTGGAAACTTTGTGTATGTCTGCTCCTCTACATGGACCCAGCTTCCCCTACAAGTCCTTTTACTGCATACAAAGGTGATTTTCACTCATGGATCTACATGGATCTACTGGATACTCGCTACTGGATCTACTGGATCTACTGTACTTAACACATCTTAACACATCTTAACACATCTTAACACGACTTCTTTCGATGAGCAAAACTCGATCTGAGACGAAACACCGAGGACTCCCAGACGCCACACACTGAAGTGGCTGCAAGGCCCCGACTTCGCGGAGGTCGCAGCTCACTCTATGGGAGCTACTGAGTCGAACTGCGATGGACAAAGATTCGATGCATTGATGGTCCAAGTGGAATCCAAGTTTGCTTAATTTGATTCAATTTGCTTATGATTTGGTTGCAAATGTCTAGGGTGCAACCTTCACTTTGTGTGTCCACTTCAGAAGGTTTCACCATCAAAGCACCATATCCTTTTCCACACCCTTCTCTACTGAAAGCATGCTCTATGTGCCGAGAGTGACGATGTTGAAATGATGTCACTGGTCAGGAATCGCAAGCTAGCTTTTCCAATGCCTGAAATGTATGTGTGTGTATATATATATATATGTGTGTGTGCGTACATATTTATATTGATTGTACATGTATTGTATCTATGTATGTATACATATTCACGCCTGTGTGGGTTTGCGCCTGCGTGTTTCCATTGGCTCATGTTTCTTGTCTTCAGACTGTTCGCAGATTCAAAGAAGGAGCATCAAGGAAAGTGCTACAGTCACACCATGTGCTCAATTAAAAAAAAACATGATACGAAATTGGTAGGTTCCGGGCAAGCCCCAATGATTTCAAGTGGGAATCATGTGCTTGCTCAGTGGACAGATCTGTTGGTTGAGTGCATTGTAAACGAGCTGCATGAATTTGCATGATGCAGTTTTGCAGGAACTGCCAAAAGAAGAGAAAATGATCTCAAAATTCTCTCATAAGCGTCCATTTCTATTCTTTCCAGGCAACAAATGCTAAACTTGATGAAGCTAACTGTTAGCTGCTAACATCCAGGCGACTCCATCAATGTATTCAAAGACTCTAAAATGATGTGCTGCTGTGGCAAGGCACCGCATGTCTGGTCGCAGCCACAAAGCTTGCTGATTGTACATGATTTCGCATGAACGCGACCTTTGCGAAAGTTTGTATGCCAAGGTGTCGCTTTATTCAGCCAGAATCGAAGAAGAAACCTGTTTAGTCAGAGGTTATGTAAACTTTCTATATCAAGCACTGCTCTCCGATCTTAATGCAATAATACGGTCGATGCACCGCATCTTTTGAAGCGTTCGAAAGGGGTCTACATTTCTTGCATAAATAATGATTAAAAAATACTTATATGAATATGGTAACGTAATATAAGAGAAAACATTAAGTAGATCAAAATAAACATGTTCGCTCCAACCCCAACGTTGCTCCACACCTGACAGGGGGTATATCATGGGTATATCATCCTGCGACAGCCAGAGCAACGATGGCCCAAGTCCACGCAGTGGAGTACCTCTGGTTCTGGAGTCAAACAGGACTCAGTGCTCAGGACTTGAAGCCATGGAAGGCTGCTGCTGCCAAGTTTAACTTGCAACCCGGGTCAATTCCGACCCTAAAGTTTTTGTCAGTTGCGGCCCTCATGCCCCCGGTCAGTTGCGACCCTAAAAACCCCCTCTCGCCTCTGCATTGCACGACTGAGCATATCAAATCTCCCACCCCCTCTGGCCTCTGCATGCGTGACTGAACATATCAAATCTCCCACCCCCTCTGGCCTCTGCAGGACTGAACATATCAAATCTCCCCCCCCCTCTGGCCTCTGCACGGCTGAACATATCAAATCTCCCACCCCCTCTGGCCTCTGCAGGACTGAACATATCAAATCTCCCCCCCCCTCTGGCCTCTGCACGGCTGAACATATCAAATCTCCCACCCCCTCTGGCCTCTGCAGGACTGAACATATCAAATCTCCCCCCCCCTCTGGCCTCTGCACGGCTGAACATATCAAATCTCCCACCCCCTCTGGCCTCTGCAGGACTGAACATATCAAATCTCCCCCCCCCTCTGGCCTCTGCACGGCTGAACATATCAAATCTCCCACCCCCTCTGGCCTCTGCAGGACTGAACATATCAAATCTCCCGTATATCCGCATACGTGTATGTACTTTGCTGGTCGTGCGCCCCACACGTTGCAAGCGCGGAGCAACGTCCAGGTTGCCGCGAACATGTTTAAGATTTAAGACATGAAAAATGCAAATCAGAATTGAATAACTCACTTCCGGGACGACCAGCTGCGCAGCCACAGCATCTTGGTACCGCACTTTACAAGGACGAATAATTGATGAGGTTGGAAGACGAGAACGCTTGCTTTCGGTAAAAGAGCACGTAGCACCTCAGAGTCAGATGGTAGATGACAGGTCCCCCGCCAAACCATCAGCTGTGAATGCAAGATGCTGCAAGGCTCAGGAGTTAAAGGATTGGCTCGGCTCTGTCGCAAAGCCTGGAGCTTCTCCTCTCACACAGACCACCAACTGGCGAAGCTTAAGGAAAACCCCCAACCCTTTCCGCTTCACCCTTTCCTGCTGCCTGCATCCCTGCCCCCAATTTCCAAGTGAGGCACTGCTTCGAAATCTCTGGTAATTCCTGCGAGTCACTGTTGCTGAATCTGTCACGCTAATTGGAAAGACAGGAATCCAAAAAGGCTTGGCGCGCAGCGGGCACAGCAATCCAGGCACATGAAAGAGAGTTTCCAGCACTGGGAGAAAACAAGCAGCTCAGGGCTTCAACATGGACTCTCGATCTGTGAAAGTCGGAACTGAGATCGCTGTGAAAAATCTACTGCCACAAGAAGAGTGAGTCCTGCTCCAAATCCACAATTGAGACAGTGTCATCATTGTACTTGAACCATTTGGGCTCCTGACTGCGTGCAAGTTGCAAGATTGCATCGAGACCGATTTCTGATGCTTGGGTGGCAAATGGTAACATTACCATCATTGCTTTTGGCTGCCAACATGCCGTTCCTTGCCACCTTCGTTCATGCAGTACGACCTTAGCGTCCATGGCGTGACTCGTACATCCTATATTCAAAAAGTTACTCGGCATTGTCCACAAGTAGACCTTTTGGATCCTTTTGGTTCTAGGGAATTCGTTCTGACGCCTCAACACTGCACATTCTGAGCACCCATGAACCACATAAACTTGCACATAAACGTGCTGATGTGTGAAACAGCAATGACCTTCCGGCTCGGAGACACTCGGATGCCGCGCGTATAATGCCCACCAGACATACCACCACGGTGGCACACCACCCCTCAGAGCAGTGCTTCGTAGTCGTTCACAGGATCTCAAACTTGTGACCGATCGTTTATACTTCTAACTTCTAACCACTTACGTCATGATGCATTTCATGATATTTCATGCCATGTGGCCTACGAAGGTCTGCGCTTTCCGTTAAAACATCTGCCTGTGCTATCTTGAATTATCTTGATGTTCTTCTCATCTTACCTGGCAGATGCTATCAGAATTCTCCGAGATGCTGTTGGGATGCGACCGGGGATCCGCACCGTACAGGTCGTACGCGGTACAACTGCCACCAGTAGGGCCTAGCAGTGGTAGAAGTGCTTCCAGGGCCTTTTTCTGCGTGTGCTACTGGGGTATTTTCGGAAAGTCTCATTCTTGGGTCAGTGAAAGGACTTGAAATCCTGGTTTCGTTGCCCGAAGGTGAGTCACCCTACCCCAATGTTGATCTTGGATTTGGTCTGCTGGCGATGAACAAACCGACACCAAAACTCCCCATGCACTAACATTGTCAGATCAATTTGTTACGTGCATGAAAGCGTCAAACACCAAAAACTGCCTTGCAAAAGAAATGTGACGTTTTGAAGAAAGTGGAATTCTTAGGAGATTAATTTAAGGGCGACAATAATTCACTGCAGAAATAGAAATGACCCTTGCTGGTTGGTGGACTGGTTCAGGAGTACCTTCGGGGCTTGTGCTGACACTCGATGTCGCAGAGCAACATATCAAGCTGATCCCCAAGTGCAAGTTGCTTGCATTCCATGCCAACGGCAAAGAAGTGACTCTTGCGATCAATACTCCCGTGATTGAAAGTGTTGCAGTCTGACGCCTCTTTGCAAACCAACATTCTGATAGCTATAAATATTTACACATCATATGCGTTGTTCATTTATGTTCTTTATTCACGTCTAGACCTGTGTCCTCAGATGTGTAATACACTTTGCTGCAGGCACCTCCAATCCAAGACCGAACGTCAAGCTCTCTCAAAGGTACCTGCCACGCCAAATTAAAACAGTGGCCGCTTCCGAAAAATGGCAGCACAACCCTGGAGTCGGTTGAAAGATGGGCCGAATCAGCATTGATCATAATCCCTGTTAAACGGCTGCTTCAGCATTCCCTATTGATGGTTGATAAGATTAAAAATCAGAAACATGGACGCTGGCTCTCAAAGGCGTCAAGTGGACTACCAAATGTTCATTCATTGCAAAGCCATAGAGCTATCGGTATGCCCAATTGTATCACACCCTTTCTCAAATACCCCAAAAATCTGTCCGCTTTAGCTCTTGTTTGGGCAGAAAATCCAGCTTGACTTCTGCAAAAACATTCATCAAATGTCGGTGTTAAGAGAGTTCTATGTGCGTCTATGTATCTATTTCTATAACTTTCTATATGTAAAAATCAAATCCTTCTCCCTAAAAGTCCTTAAAATAATAGAGGTGATGACAGTGTCTGTCGATGCGTTTTCGTCGAACAGAAAAAGCAAACCTTTCAAGGTCTGACCACAACAACTACAGCTGGTGTGGTGGACTATCAAAACATCAGGAAATTCGCTGCAGCTGATGCTGCTTTGTTTGTTGGCTATCGTTTGGTTGCACCACTCCCTGCAGCTCGTTAGCTCCCCCTTCAAAAAGGGTATAGGATGGTATAGGGATGCCCCTGGCTCTAAATCGCTCCCTCCTATCCGCCAGTTGGTGTACCCAAGTAACTGTGTCAACCTCAGACCTTTTGCCGCACATTCTTCGCCTGAACTGGAGTGGAGATCTTCTCAAAATGTTCACCGCTGAAGTGAAACCTGTAGCGACGAATTGCATCACTCATCACCTTTACTGCTACTGGCAAGGACTTTGACATAGCACAAACTGGTGCCAGTTTCAATCGTGGTAGATCCTGCACAGTGGCTACTAAATGAAAAGTTCCATGGTGCGCCGTGGTAGTATCAGCAGGTGTGCGAGCCATGACGGAACATGTGCACTGTTCGCAGTCGCCCTTGACTGGATAGTGAACTTGCCTCTTGATGTGGAGGACAAGCAAATCTGGCTCTCGCCAAATATCCTGAGTTCAACGGGGCACAGACTCCTGCAAGCATTATCAATGGATGCTGCTGCAACTATCAGCATCAGGCTTATCATGCGCATTCTATGGAGGAAGCGGTGAAGAGTTTTGATTTTGTCTGATCGGTTTTTGAACGGCGATTGGAAGTCGCTGGCAGCGTGGGAAAGTTCCAGTTGCCCTGAGATTCTTTCAGCCGTCAGGGGAGCCCATTGGGCCATTGGGTACTGCAACTTCTTGCCTGCTATCAGCACACTTGGGAGAATCGTGACTGTGAATCACAACAGAAATAAATGGTATGCGGTTGTTGAGACTCTTTCATTAGCTTCAACGTATTGAAGTCATTGCCATGCTGTCTGAGATGACCAAACCAAAAGATAGTCAAAAGATACGCCATGTCTAGCGGCTTGGCAGGTGCGGACTTTAGGATAGCATAACATATATATATATATATATTATATTATACATCCTCTGATTTTTCATGGTTTACCGAACTGCCCAATACTTCCTACTGTATTTCACTTGCTTCAAGATTCCATCTTCTTCGTCGCATCAACTGCAACCTTGCCTGAGCTGTGCTGCATTTCATGCATTGCAAAGAGTAGATAAGTTAGCACTGCCATGCAAGGTCGCAAACAGCAGGGACATTCAATTGATTTCCAAGACTCATCTGCCATCTATTGTCATTAAATCGACTGTAAGACGAAGGACATCGCGTGAGTGACAAGATGTGACAAGTGTCACATGCTTCACTCTCTCTCTCTCTATTTGTGAGGTCCCCACACTTGTCACACTTGATCTCCTGGGCAGGTCAGGGCTACCAGCAACCAGCAAGTCAGCAAGCTGTGACCAGCACAAGGGGAGACACACAGCTCTTTGAATCGAGTCCGAGCCAAAAGCATCCAAAAGCCCGCCTTGCGAATCAACTCCACTCCTTTGCGAAATTTTGCGAATTTATTCTTCTCCTTATTTCTCCTACTCCTTTTCTACTCCTTTTCTATTCTTCTCCTTTCCACTTTCTTTCCACTCCTTTCGAGTCCTTTCCCATTCCCATCCCACACCTTGAGCTCTTCTGCCTCTGCAAAGGCATCGATGCACGCGCTCAAAGGAACGAATTTGGAGGCCTCCCAGCGCTGCGTGCCGGGTCTCCAATGTCCAAGCGAATATCTATGTAGCACTTCAGGTTTAAGATATCTAAGAAACCTTTTTTTGATTCTATCTATTATCTTCTGTTTGCCTACCAGTACGCTGGGACCAAAACGGTTGGACACTTGTGGATGCTTGTGCTTCCCTGTGGGATGGGCCCTGTACCCGAAAATGAATACCCCTATCCTTCAAAATTTGTGGCATCAGTAATTAAGTCGGTGGAGTGTGGTCTAGCTTGACAGCCCAATCACTAGAGTCTAGTCTAGTCAAGTTTAAACTTTTAAGGTTCGGACATGTATGGACGATGAAAAGGGTGTCCAAGCTAACTTTACTAGAAGATTCCGCATCATGAACCAAAGTTGCTGTTTACAAAACCTGTAAAGGAGTCAAACAAATAACCAAGACAATAAATTGATTTATATAGATATATTACCCAATATAAATCATCTATATCAATTATAAATGGTGTCTTCAGATCACTGCATGTGCTGGCCGATCTGGTCGGTCTTTCGCGCCTCCGCATCCGTGGCATCTTCCTCTGCGGTGGCCTTTGAGATGCTACGGTTGCTGTCCCACGATAGCAACAAGCGATTCCGAGCCATTCATTCCCTTGTAACTAATCCAATAGTATATAATTGTAATCCATAATCATGGAAGTTACCAACAAGTTGGTCCGATAGTTTCATTCTTTCCCATACCAACTTCACAATCCAAAGAATGCAAATCCAATGCTTACAAAATGCAAATTCTTCCAAATTGCTGAAAGAAGTATCCAATGAATTTGGAAGAATCATGAAGAATCCAGATTCCAAATCCACCTTCTCACATTTCATTCCTTACTTTTACTTCATGCGCGCCTCAGCGCCAGCCTCGTCTTTGGAGTCGATGTAGTCCTGGAAAAGCAACCCTAAAGAAGCCGTGTCAAGGGGCATTGGAACTCATCTTTGCACAAAAAGACTCGCAAAGTACATAGAGTACAGCAGAGTGACTCAGAGTAGCTCTGAGTAAGTGACTTGACTCATCTTAACGCATGCTTTAAAAAGTTGCCAGTTGCCATGCCTCTTTGTGATACAACGACGAATCCACCCAGTCAAGCCTTAGAAATCGCCATGACGAGCTTCACTGGTGCACTTTGGAATGGGGTTTTCGCCGTGGCGGAAGGCAAGTGAGCTTGGCTGCGCTTGGCTGCTGACGCCACATAAATCGTAGCAGTGCTGCTGGTAAATAATCCAGCCTTGGAAGAGGCAACTGATTTGGTTCAAATTTTGCGTAGCAATGCGAAAGTAACCTCAACTGCGGCTAATGGAACCATTGACCATCATCATCAAGCATCGTTTTTTAGTCGCACGTCCATTGTTTATTGTCAGTTGCATGTCTCACGTTGCGCTTGCTTTCCCCACCACCTGTGTCAGGGGTTAGTGAGATTAGACTTGGACCGAGTCTAGCAGCCGCGGATTATCATCAACCATTATTATCAACCATTAGCCATTGATTCACAAACCACCAACCAACTATCAGAAAGCGAAGGTCGCCACCTGTCCTTAGGTCTTGGGCTCTTAAGCGAAGCCTTGCTGGACCTTTCGACAACAAGCAGCCTGGCTGAAGGCACAGGGAGTCCAGGCACAACAATTCCTTCGGCTTCAGGTGCATCATCTATGTATACAATATATCAATCTATACTCATGAATCATGCATGAATTTAAGAATGAATCTAAGAATGAATGAATGTGGGTAATTATTAACTATGTAGGTATGTAGGTATGCAGCTATGTAGGTATGTGGGGATTGCACTGCGGAGACTCTGCATTACAGAACATGAAATTGCATCTACATCGCTTTGCATTTCGTTCGGTCAGACCCGATAAATACACACACATTAAGACATAAGTACCCAGCGATACACATGTATGTAGTGTGTTTCTTTAGTATACACATGTGTTTAGGAGGCAAAGCTGGGTGTCGAAAATGAAAAATCAGCCAATGATAAAATAATGACAAATGAAAGTAGCCTATGAATGCCGACGGTTCAAAATTAAAACATCCAGGACCCGTCCCACCTGTCTTCCGCGCCTGTACAGTTCTTTCGGTCGCATGCACCACAGGTAGTTCCCGACGAGTTGACAATGCGGGCCACAAAGGGTACCTGCTAAGTGGTTGGAGTCCGAAATCCACATTTTGAATTACATATCTTTAAACAACGGAAACAAAATAAGAAAAATGAAATCCTTATTTGTTCAATCACTTTTTTCAATGATCGGTGGTCACTGCACAGTGAGCTCACGATGCTTCCTCTATGCTCTCTGACTCCCATGAAGCTGGCCTGACCACTTGCCCTTCCATGTCCAGGCTTCAAATACCTGCAGCCAAGGGAAACTCTGAAAATTCGAACCATTTTTGCTTGCCCAGCTGGGTGTAAATAGTAAAACCATAGCTTTTCAAGACTAAAACTCAGAAAAGAAATAGAAAAGGTTGATAAAGGTTGCATGTGTGGTCCAACGCCGCTTTGCTTGAATGTTTCTGACAAAGGATCCACGCAAAATCAAATCAAACCTTCCATCAAACCTTCCATCCACAACTCCAGCCTTTCCGCATGTATCATCAGCATTTCCTCAGTTCGTCACGCAAAAGTATGCAAGACCAAACTCTGCGCGAAGATCTGACGTTCCATGAGAACCCATAGTGACTAGAAGAACAAGAATGCCGCGAACTTAGTCGAGTTTGCTGGCCCATATGCGGCTAAAGCGTCGTGAAGCGTTGCATAACTCCAAGTTGAAGCAGCAGCTGAGCAATCTGAGCATAGTGATTGAGGGATAGCAAGAACAGGAGCTGCCCTATCCACATCTCCTTCTCTGGGCCCAGGATAGCATGGTTCCATGGCAACCAGAACTGTGATACCAATTTTGTTCAATATGTATATATATATATACATATATATATATATATACATATATATATTTACATATATATATATACATATTTTAACGCATCTATTTACATACATACATATAAACATAAGTAAACATACATATACAGCATATACAGCATATACAGATACATGCCTTCCACTATGCCGATGAAGGCAGCTGCACACTCTTGCTGCTGCTTCTGATTTGTAAGATCCTGTGATTCCCGGAAGTGATGAATGTTCAGTCTCAGATCACCACTCATCAGAAAAGGCATACCAAACACCTGTAGGCAGCCGCGTTCAAGTGGTTGGCTGTGCATGCCCCGGCACTTTGGCAGCTCTGGGCTCACAGCATCGTGGTCTGGTCTCGAAAGAAGATACTGATGATACCCAGGCAATTTGCTGCCGAATCTGATCTGCGTGACGATATGCAGTCAGTTCTGGGTGAACCTTCCAGCATAATATGTGGGTCCAGTTCTCAAGTCCAAACAGCTTCTGGGTTGACCAAATAGTTCCAATATTTTGCAATAAACAGAGTCTAGAAATGTCTGGAGCCAGATCATCTTGAAGCAACCCCACGTCAAGCATTCATCTGGATGTTCAAGTCCAATTTAATATCTTCACAAACTACTAGTTCGACCGGAACATTGTGTGGGACATCCCTGCAACAGAACACAAATTGTGTCCGAAGAACCTTCCAAATTCTTTGCGAATATTTTTTTTGATGATTGCGGTCACACATCTGACACTTACATGGTGACCATCCTATTGGGTCCTGGACCTCTGGCTGTTCACATCCCATTACCAAACTAGTCGAGCTCTGTCGCGCTGTTGGTATGTTCGCCTGCTTTCACACCTTTCACACCTTTCACACCTACCCCTTTCTTCCCTTTCTTCCCTTTCTTCCCTTTCTTCCCTTTCTTGGATGATTCGCGACCTATGGTGACCCATAGCCATTCCTTCAGCGTATGTCCAACCACTCACGTCTTCGCACCTCCCGGCGTTGCGCCCACGTATGGCCATCTGGACGACACACGTCCACTACGTGTCGGTGCATCACCTGCGCAACGAAAGTTTTTCACAACACAGCCAGCAGGGGCAAGCAGCAAGCTCTCTATATTCCATGGCTTTTCTTGTGGAAGGTTCTATGGCTTCAAAATCAGTAACTCATTTCTATTGTGCCTTGCAATGTTGTATGCACTGATGCACTTTCTGTTTTGAACTTCAAACAGATCCTCAGAGATCCTCATAGGTCCTCATAGATCCTCCATTCACCAACCACTGTGGCACCTGAATTGTCAAGACCTCTGTCCCTTCGACGGGATCCTGGAGCACTCAGGCTCAGGACAAACAATTGCATCCTTTAGGTACCCAAACATCTCTATATGTTAGATACATATACACTGTCATATCTATATATATACATCATGTATATGTGTTTATTGCAATAATCTCTATATATACACATATATTTATTTGTTTAAGGTGTATGAATAGATGTGTTAAGATACTCTTAGGATTGCTGAGGCATCTTTGCGAATTTTCTGGAGTGCAGAATGGTGCAAGGTTATGGTGGCATGCCGTGGCCAGGATGGGTCAAGAGACGTCGAGAGTCTCATGAAGATTTGTGAAAGCTGACTTGGTCTACTGAAGAAATATGAAGATTTGTTTCATCTTTGCAAGACTGCTTCCTGATGGAATGGATCGAAGGCATCCCCGACATAAAGTCTTATTCCTCGTGAGGCCACGGGAAAGGGACCCAAATGGGCCCAACTCTGTACTGTATATAATACATAATAGACATACATATCTATCTATCTATATATATATGCTTATTTAGATATAGATATTATATATATATGTGTTTATCTAGATATAGATATTAGATAGATAGATAGATAGATAGATAGATAGATAGATAGATAGATAGATAGATAGATACAGAGAGAGAGGGAGGGAGAGAGATGCAGATTTTGTACATGGACTTCTGCATCTTCTCATCTTGGACTTTGTTGGACTTCTGATCATGTAGCATTCCAAACGTGGAAGACTCGTGAAGCCTCTGCATGGTCCTGAGGCTGCTGGATGCCCATCAGCTCGCGTTGAAATTCCATGAGATCCTGGCCGATGACATGCACATTAAAGCCAGAGGTGTCCCTTCAAACAAAACATCGAAACATCATAAAAACATTTAAAAAACATCCAAAGTGTCATCTTGGACACAAAGATATTCATTCGTCATAGATGCACTTGCCGATGTCGATAATACATTGATGCTGGATGTGCGAACTTTGCAGCCTTGGATGCTTTGGTAGGCAAGTTCGGCAAATTCCGTGCGCAATTCAAACAGTCTATTGCCGAAACTGGGATCTTTCAAGAAATTCTGTAGAGCTTAAATCTGGCCTTGCCATCCTTGCCTTTGAAAATGAAGCACATCGCATGACTGTCATGCTATGCTGCACCTGTGCATTTTGCTGTACCTCGAAAGCTACAAGATCATCATCCGCCCTTACCTCGGTTTAGTGGCAAGTGGAGCGCATGGATATTTGGTTGCGACCCCACCCATCTTGCCTCTGTAGGGAACATCAAATCAAATAAAGTGTTTGAAAGAGTTCATCTCTTTATAAGCTGCAAAATGGATCAAAATGGTATCAGATGTAGCCCGCTTCATTGACAGGGTCTTTCCATTCCTAATGCAGCAATAATTTGAGATCAAAGTTCGTGTCCAAACTCATGAGGCCGGCGCATCCGACAGAGGCAAGTTTGGCTCTAAATATCTGGCGATCGCAAAGGAAGAACACTCGGTGAGATCATGCTGCAGACTTTCTTCCTAGCACCTGTACAAGACCAATTACGTCAGAGACATTCAAACAACGACTGGAATCTTTGGAATGTTTTCAATGTTTGTTCAATGTGACATCAAAACTACCACCTAGAACAAATAAGGAGCACATGCGGGTTGTGCACCCGATTCCATCAAATGTGCCCACCTGTGGATGCGGCTTCGATAGACCTGATGCATAGAGTTGAGCAACTGGAATGAAACTGCCAACCCATAGGAAATAGTTGTTTTGTGACTCTGGAGTTCTCACAAATGTCACTGCATGTGGCTGCGGTTTCTGGTATTGCTTGATGGTGTGTCTGTCTTTGCCCTCCTTGCCATTTGCAGTTCTTTCAACCAATCGCAGTCATGGTTGTTGCTATTGTTGTTGTTGATGGTGATGTTGCTGTTGTTCTTAGAGCAATTGTGATTGTGTTGATTGTTTGTTGATGCACAGGACATTCTATTTGCAGCTGGTGGTGTGGTCATAAGGGGAATATCGAAGACACACAAGGCAGGCACTGGGAAGAATGCCTGTGCATTTCTGCGTAGATGTCAACTTCGCGCTTCTGACAGAGGGTTGATTAGAGGGCAAGGCTGGTAAAGCTGTTTTGGTCGTTTTGCTCCTGCGCTTGCCCATTGTCTTCTGTCATTGTTGTTGTTGGAACCGTTGACTTCCATCTCTGATCGTATTTGTTTGCTCCTTATGCAGTTTGATTGAGCTAGAGGGGTTGTGAGCCCAGCCGCTCATGTGAGCAGGCCAGGAAGCCAAAGAAATTCAAAGCTCAAGCCAAATGGAGAATGCACCAATGTTGAATCCATAGAAATATAGACAAGGGGAAAGATGTATTAAAAAACCACCTTTATACACATATATGTAAAAAATCTGTATGTACACACACATTATGAAAAATCAAATATTCGCATACATCTATCATATACAAATATGCGGAAAAAATAAAGATTGCTATCCTTTGCCCTCCATGCTCTTGGTGCAACCCTTCGGTCCGTCGCCTCTGCTAAGAGGAATGATGAGGTTGGAAGTTGCCGCGCAAGCGTCAGTTCCAAACCTCGGCCACTGTGTGCAGTTGCAATTTACGTCCCCCAGTGGAAAGTTTCGACGCAAACCATTGGCCAAATGTGCAATCCCTGCTCTGTCTCATTGCAGGTTCAAGTGGTCTGATCTCACTTTGCCGGTCTACCTGCATGTTTCTGTTTGCAAATATTCTGATGGACGCATCTATCTACCTGTCCACTGATCGAAGCGCAACATGCACATACATCCTCGCATATTATATATTTATACATCCATGTAACTAAATATAGGTATTATCATATATATACACAACCATGTATGCGTATATGTGCCATTCCCCAACAGTACATTGGAAAAGAAAGATGCAAACAGTGAGAGAGAGAGAGAGGGGAAGAAAGAGGGAGAGGAAGGCAGGAGGAGGGCGGGAGAGAGAGAGAGAGAGAGAGACCAGGGCACACATGAAGAATACTCCAAGTCTGTACGCATTAACTCAACCTCTTCGCGATCTCACAACTAATTGCAGGGTACCAAAAAATCTGTCTGTGCTGAAGAGGCAGGGCATTAGTTGCAGGTGGCGTTCATGTGTCTAGAATTCCTGTTTCAGGGTTTTTGAGAGATGTTTTTTTGAACACCCAAAACAGCTGACACACGGACAACATTTGGCGGCCCAACATCGGCCCAAGTCCGCACCGAAAGTGAGAACAGGGGCGACACAGAAGTCACTGCTACCCGGTACCCACTTGCGGGTGGATAGGAGAAAGAGCTCGATGAAGAATGTATCCTTCAGAGGGGAGGAAAAGAACAAGCTAAAGCTTCGGTCAAGATCTTGGCAACAAGGACAAAAAGTGCACATGTACACCGTGCAGCAGCATCAGTTCGCAGCAAGGAGAATCATCGAACGCAGCTCACCTTTAGGACTCTCGACATTTGCATAACTAGCTGGCCACGCTGCTTTGTATGTTCAATTCCTTGCATGTGTGTACGCATGCATTATATTACATCTACATAGATTGACATATGTACAAATGTGTGCGTGTGTGTGTGTGTCTGTGTCTGTGTGCGTGTGTCTGTATACTTGCATTGTACATGCCGGCATTCAATACACATGTATACAAATATACATACATTTCGTACAAAGTACATACATCCAAATATACACGCCTAGAATCATGTACGGACATACATACTAAAGGACATTCAATTCAAGTACATCCAAATTCACATACATGCAGGTATATACATGGATGCACATACTGACATACATGCATACAGACGTCTACATGTACATGTACGTACATAGAGTCACATGCATATGTTATGTGTACGTACAAGTACACGCGTGCATGAAATACATTGAAATACATACATATGTCACAGTCATGTACATATATTACATCGCAGCGCATTACACATCCGTTAGACCGCAGCAGATTTGATGACAGTATCACTTGTATACTTACAAAAGTAGAGATCAGTTGTTCGAGTATGTGAGAGCGAAGTTGAGGACGTCAACAATCTTCACCGTCTCTGCAGCTTTAGTTCCACACGTTTAGCAGTACTGGACTTTGGCACAGCCACCTAAGTGACCCATGCAGGCAGAGCGAAGCTGAAACTTCGACAACTTCAGATCTGGTGGCAGCTTTCCCGACACTCGACATTATCCCCGCCCATTCTGCAAGAAAACCCGACTCTGCTGATTTCTTTCTGGTTTCAAGCATGTTTCAAGTGCTGTAGCCAGATCTGAAAACTGCAATTAACAACATTGATTTGCATTAAATCAATTTACATCAAATTACATCATACATTGATGTATCCCTATTTCAGGATTTTGGTCCGGGTCTGCACAACTGGTTGCCAAAAAACGATCGACCATTGAATGTGGAACTATGACATGGCAAAGGGACAAGAAAACCATCCTAGGAGAAGATTTGGACTTGCACTGGCCAGAGTGAATGAGATCTGGTTGCAAGATGTTCATTGGCTCGAAAAAGAAAGCAATGGCTTAGCTCAACGACACATGTACAAGCCTCAGATAGAGTCGGTATGAAATCCTGTGGCTATGGGTCAATTGGGGAACATCTCATAAATGATCAAACTATGGTCTCTGTTGAGATGTTCACCTATCCGTTTGTTGGTTCGTTAATCTTGGCCCATCCCCGGTTTGGTACCAAGGAAGCATCCCGAAAAAGATCCGTCCATCGCCAAGCAACGGAATAGCGCACCAATGGCCGATGGTCGGATGAAGCGGGGAAGAACACAACCTTCACACCGACAACGGTACCCAAGCAGCTCCAACAGCTCCATTGGACAAATCAAAAGGGCTCCATCACCTCCCCAAATTGGTGGTTTCCCTGGTTGAAGTCAGTTCACTAGGCGACCCTTCACAAAAGAATACAAAAGAGGCATGGGTTTTGAAAAAGGAAACTCTGGTGGCGTTCTCAGTTCGCCTTCAACTCACACCGGTCCATGTGATTGGAAGGAATCGGAACGCTCAAATAGCCTCAGTGGTGGAGCGAGAGATGCTATCTGCGTCTAGTTGGAGAAGGCTCAAATATTTGCACGTTAGAATCCAGCGGCTGTGTTGCTCTACATTCCGTATCTGTGTTTTTTTCTAGATCGTGCTGCATGTTCAACATTTAGATACGTCAGCATCTGTTGCCCAAATGAAACGAACCGCAGCCTAAAAAAAGTGGGAGACTAGATTGCGCTTTTTGCGAATGAGGGGCGGCAGGGTTCAAAAGTGGAAGAGTGATGCCCACAGCTGCATCGCAGCTGGCTTCGCAGCTGGCCCTGACCATAGATTTACACATGGATTTCTTATGCACCTCAAAAAAAGGAAATGGATCCCTCAAAGGTGGTGCCAGGATCGCTTTACCACCTCTTGAAGTAGCCATGATTTGCATTTGCATCCAACATTCAAACAAAAATGCTGTCCGGCGACAGGGAATTCTAAGACTGACTTCCCCCTCTGCCTCGAAAATATCCCCGATCAGACTTCGATTTTCAGCTCGATATCGCTCCCACTGCAACGCCGCCTGGTCTGTTTCAACAAGCTCCAGCAGGGCGTGGCAAAGCTGCAACTGATTCAGATTGATCTGCCAAGTTTCATGGCTGATCCATGTGCAGTGGCTTCTGTGTAGCGTGACCCTGCAGAATTCTGCTGGTTGCTTGCGCCCACATGCTCCCTCTAAATGTAGTTGCCACATATTGCCACAGGCCACAGGTTCTTGGTTTGATAACTCCAAGGATTTGCCTTGCAGGTCATTCCGAGTCGTTCCAAGTCATTCAAGTCACTCCTTCTCAAGCCACGTCTTGACTCTCAGAATGCCTTCTCTTCATCTGGCAAGTCATCCTCTGACGGCTTCGTTTCATCAGCCTGTGAAGCAGCACTATGTCAACTGAAACCTGTAATGCAAAGGTAATGCATCAGGACAACTTGTAAGATTCAAAAAGACTGAAGATGGAAACATGATGAAAACTGATGAAACATGTATTTCTGACATCCGTAACAAAGTGTCGCCACAGGACTGTCTTTCAGCCTATCGTCATCGTCTCCTTCAAAGTGTTCTGTCTGCGAGGCTGCCCAACCCAGCCTCACTCTCATCGCCAGGATGATGCCCATCTGAAATGGGGGAACGGGCAGGTTCCTGCCGTGGCGAAATGAGAGCATCGCTACTGGTTGCCTCAAATTTTCCATGCTGCGAGTGTCCAGGGCACTACAAAAAGACTTAAAATCCATATACCAACTTCATCATACTTCATCCAAATTCCATGGCCAAGTTGACTCCTGACCATCAGCAGTTCCTGGCAGTATGAGCTGCTCGCCTGGCAACTTTGTCACAAACATATCACCCATGGTGTGCAATGGTGCGCAATGGTATGCAACACGCATGTAACAACCCCATCTGAGTTTCTGACATTCTCAAGACATCGTCTTGAGTGTGTGCATGGATGATTATAGATATCTGTAGAGCTGACACAGAAAATTCAACACTTGCTGTGTGCAACAGGGACCTTCTCTGGCATCTTCCATGCGACTTGCTGGGGAGCTCAACCTGACAGTTGGACAACGAAAAAATGCATTGAGCTCATCAAGGCGTGGGAACATATGGGAAGAGATTCTAATCAGCTACTAGTTCCATGGACTTTACCTCCTTCATCATACCACAAACTGGAACTGGAAAATTTCCCACTAAGCCCCTCGGGCGAGAGTGATTGGCCAACATCAAACATGACAATCCAAACAGTCGACAACAACCAGAGTTGTCAAACCACCAAACTGAAAATCAAGTTGTTCATGTCAATATGGTCTGGGTCAAACCCGAATGATCAAGTCATGTCAAGGCTTTATAAATTAAGCCTTGGAATTGAGAATGGAAAGAAGTAAACACACCAGAACTATCCAGAACTGCATATCTCCGGAAACACCCAGAAGTTGCAGGCTCGCTTCTTGATGCTCCTGCATTTCTCCTTGGGATGCCCTGGCGAAGTCTCTCGTTTGGACCAAGGTGCACCTGGGTTCAAAAAGCTCAGCAGCAGTGCATTAAAATTCCGTAGTTGCAAGTGGATTTGGAGACTCTTCCTCTTGCTCCAACTCCAAATCAAACCTTTGGGCCAAGAATTGATGCTGAAAGCCATCTTTCTACAAGCCCTCATTTACTTCTGCTTCTTTTCCCACTCAATCTGCCGGCTTGCATAAGTTCCGATGTTACGATTTTGCTGATCTCAACATTGATTTGCAACTGGCGGTCACCACAGGTGGCCAAGAGTGCCCAAGGATGCCCATGTAGCAAGTTTGGAATTCTGAGTGCCAATTGGAGACCCAAAAGATGCCACAAGGTGGTGAAGGTGGTGCTTGGCTTCAACCGATTGGGTCTGGTCGAGCTGCGGAAGAAGAAAGGCAATGTGGAGCTGTGACTTACAGCCATTGCCTGCGGAAAATGTGCTCATGACGAAAAGCAACTGAAAATGACTGGAAAATCATGCTGATCAATGGTTTTCAATAGAAAATCAATGGATCATAGCAGCAGAAAAGCATTGAAAATCATTGAAACCTTGGGAGTGGATTGTGCTTCGGTCTGCAGCCTTGCTTTGATCACAATGAGGAGCACTGTACCATTCAATACGGTGGGTTCGAATATGTCGAGAAATGTCAGGTACATTTTCTTACGTTCATTTTCCAAATCCACGTGTTGAAGGGGCTTCATATCTTGCATCTCTCCATACGTGTGGTTCCTTCACCGAGAAGGAACTCTGGCCTTCGAACTTGCATCATCTGAAGGACTGCAAGCTTCAGTACCAGGGCCCTTGCGTCATCAATTGGTGAGAATTGCAACTTCTCAGTGACATCTCGAGATTGAACAACTTGAAAACATTGGACTTCAATCTTAATCAGTGTCGATCTCCAGCTTGGATGAATAGCAGCAAAAGGCCGTAATGATCTAAAGGAAAACGGATTAAAGTTCAGGGGGGCATGTCTTCATGCTTGACACAAAAGAGGTTACTGCTTTTCTGAGAAAGGGGTGAAAAATGATGTAGAAAGCTGATAAAACTTGTCGTCTGCAACCCTGGACGTTCAACTACCCCCAACAAGAGAGATCATTAAATGTGCAAGCCTCGCTTAGCTATATGTTTCATAGATACATTGGGGGGGAGTGCTTGAGGATATGGGTCAACCAATGTCCACCCACACAGGACTATATGCTGTATGTGGATCTCCAGTTCGGGGTGGTCAAACGTCAGGGGTGCAGCGAACTTGTCGACGCTGGTGAAGTGCATGGATGTCCTACTAGAGCGCATCGCACCTCGCTGGGCGAAGTGCCGATGCCATCAGTAGGAGGAGAGTCCTGGCAGACCGTGCTGAATGTACAAACCTATTTGTAATTACATATATACAAACATACAAATGTATTTACATCATATATATATATATACATGTATTTATTTAGACTATATATATTCTCTACATGTATGCATATATGTGCATATGTAAATATATATATATACATATATATATATCATTCAATAAAATATTCCATAAGGGAATAGAAATATGAATAAATGTGTAATAATGGCCACTGCCTGGGCTTTGCCGAAATTCACAGGACCTGCCCAGAAGTCTCAAACCCTAAACCCTAAAACCTTCCAAAACAATCTAAAACCTTGAAAGCATCTAAGACCCTAAACCCCTAAAACCAAAAAGCACTGCGTTTAGCCAGTGCTTCTCGCAATCTATTTCGACAATGTTGCGTTGATGGGAACGACGTTGCATCGCCTGGGTTTTGCCCAGGCGTTGCGTGTACAATTGTATATGCATACATCTGGGAATGTATATCCGTAGAAAAAACAACCTGTACATTAAAGTATTTGTTAAATCCATGGTCCCATCAACCCATTCTGGGCTCAAGACCTGCAATCATGTGCCATCTTCTGTCGGTGCCAAGTAAACAACACATGTAACTGCTGTATGTTGGTCAAACTCGTGCAAAAAAGTCGAAAGATCTAGAGTAGTTCTTCGCACTCAATTTGGAAAATGGCCGACTGCATGGCAACATTTTTCCATCCAAACATACGTACATACATACCATACCATACGTACCATACCATGCCATGCCATGCCATTGCATTGCATTGCATTGCATTGAACTGCGTTACATTATCACATTACATGAATAAATGTGTAATGATGGCCACTGCCTGGGCTTTGCCGAAATTCACAGGACCTGCCCAGAAGTCTCAAACCCTAAACCCTAAAACCTTCCAAAACAATCTAAAACCTTGAAAGCATCTAAGACCCTAAACCCCTAAAACCAAAAAGCACTGCGTTTAGCCAGTGCTTCTCGCAATCTATTTCGACAATGTTGCGTTGATGGGAACGACGTTGCATCGCCTGGGTTTTGCCCAGGCGTTGCGTGTACAATTGTATATACATACATCTGGGAATGTATATCCGTAGAAAAAGCAACCTGTACATTAAAGTATTTGTTAAATCCATGGTCCCATCAACCCATTCTGGGCTCAAGACCTGCAATCATGTGCCATCTTCTGTCGGTGCCAAGTAAAAAAACACATGTAACTGCTGTATGTTGGTCAAACTCGTGCAAAAAAGTCGAAAGATCTAGAGTAGTTCTTCGCACTCAATTTGGAAAATGGCCGACTGCATGGCAACATTCTTCCATCCAAACATACGTACATACATACCATACCATACGTACCATACCATGCCATGCCATGCCATTGCGTTGCATTGCATTGCATTGAACTGCGTTACATTATCACATTACATTAGATTACATTACATCACATCACATCGTATGACATTACATACATACGTACAGACATACATTGCAAATACACACATGCATGCATATAACATGTATGCTGTACGTAGGTATGCAGTGTATGTTTATTACTATAAGTGTGTATATATATATACGTATATATTTATATTCATATATATATATATATACTCATGTGAAATATCATTGTGTAGATCAGTATATATAGAATATACATGACACTTGCAAATATCATAGTGCATTCTTTCCGCTACTTGGTTTTTCCTACTCTTGTGCAATCCAGCCACAGAAGGAAGAATTTGCAGCGAGGAATGTTCAGGGCTATGACCACATTTCTTGATAGATATGCTTTTCATCCGAAGCGAAAGGTCTCTTGGATTGCTTCTGAAATTGCACGAGCATGTAAAACAATATCAAACAACCACACTGATATAGTTTCTACAAAAGAGCTCCTGCAAATCTCACTGCACCAGGAACATCGTCTTGGATACACTTTGTGACCAATCGCAACATGTTTGAAAGATTTTGAAAGCAGCCAAAACTACTCCTGTAGCACCTCAGTTCACAGGTCGGCAGCACCCCAGCATGGCACGGCACTCGAGGCCTGACACCACAGCACCACTGCTGCATCGCAGGCTGTTCGCAGTGCGCTGAGAAAAAAGGCCTTGCTGGTGCCTAGGGCTTTTTATATATATATATATATATATGTATATATATATATATATGTATATATATATATATATGCTTTAATTGTTTTGACTTCAAGGGTACACATCGTTTCCATGAACCACTCATCCGAATCATCCCCTTCAAGTATCAATGCTTACCAACTACCGAAAAAGCACTGGGTGGATGGCGTGAGGGAGGCAAGAACAGAGATGCAGCGAGGCAACACTTGTTTTGGGAGATATGAACGCGACTGAAAACCTGGTAAGTTCTTTTAAGGCACCGATCACTAGTGTGCCTTCACGTATCATGAGATCGTTTTTCCGATGCAAACGTGGATCCACGTCAGTCCAAACCGAACCTTTCTCTGCTCGCTCGCCGGAAAAAGGCAGGCAAAAGACTATCCTGCGACAATCTATCGATGTTCTGTGGCTGGTCTGTCCCCTGTAAGAACAGGACTGCTAAGGCATAGAAGGCCAATGTCTACTTTGAGATGAGAACAGCCAAGTTAAACAATTTAATCACAAGGTTCACGAAGAGTGTTCAACACATCATGGCAGAAACTGCTTAACTGGTTCAAATCCGATTCCGTTATTTTGGACAAAAAATTGGCAAGATTAGTTTGGCAAATAGAAGACGTGATTGCATGCAGAGAACATCACAGAAGATTATCAATCACCTCTTCTGCTAGTCCATGACTGCATGTTCCTGCAGAAGTGAGCAAGACTGGAGAATATTTGATAACTTGACATCAAGGATATCCCAGCCCGACACCACAAACAACGGTTGCTCAGCTCCTTGTCTTTCACTCGACCTGCAAAGTAGCAAACATGGATTTTCTGCAGGGTGCTTGACCTTCACGAAAAATTTCACTGGAAATGGTGACCTCCCTTGGGCATTTCAATCAAATCAGTGAACCCTGCCCTACACGTCCGCGCTTAAGGAAGCCGCACATAGAAATAGTCTTAGCATGTCTGGTGAACAAGTAGTGCACTTAGGCTCTACTTTTTTCCCAAGCGATATGCTGCTCAGTGTTGGGCAATCTGTCACGAGCAGCAACCCTAGCGGGTGAGTTTACTGTTGGAGTGGCTCTTATTTCGTTTTCTGCGTAAGATGCTTCCACGTTCTCTATCTTCAGCTACCGGGAGACTTAGGCTCTATGGGTCTCACAATTTCTAACCCGGACAAAATGAACTTCTAAAAAATGTAATGGGACGGATTCAACAGATCATTTGCTCGTGCTACTGTTACTGTTAATACCTTGCTGTAATCTTTTGCTGCGTCTAATGGTTCCAAATGCAGATCCAACCGGTTTGTGCATCCAAGCCAAAGATAGTGAAAGAACGAAGAGGTCATGCTCCGTCACGTTTCCACTGATTTCTATGCAGCTGCTTCTATCAAAAAAAACACGGGTTCCTAGCACCCGCTTCAGCCAGCCTTCCCGTGTTCTTGTGCCCTGGCACAGCGCGTACATGAGAACAAGTACATGGGAGAATCATCACTCTGGCCGTGTTCTCTCCAGTCTGATATGGTGTGTCAAAACATTTGTTTTTGCCTTGCCCTAAGTGATTTGTATAGGGACTCTTAAACTAGACTATGGTTTCTAGTAAATGATTCCTTGTCGACCGGGTGGCAAGCGGCGCAATCTCCTGTGCCAAACAAGAAACATGGGAGTTTCGCCTAACATTGGAGTGATTTCAAAGCAAGGCCACGAGTCCAGAATTCCTTTCCCATCCTTTGTCACCTCTTCACCTCTTCACCTCCACATCTCTGCAACGGGTTCCACAGCGCACCTCCTCCTGTGGAGACCCCGACGCTTCTGTGGATCGTTCTCGTGGGGCAGTGCCTGGCGTGGAAACCCTCCTGGAGCGGTCTACCAGTTCAACCAATTCATCAGAAGGAAAATCAGTAAGAAGGGTCTTGATGGAAACCAATGGGTCTTGATTGGTTGAACCAGTAAGAAAATACCAGGAGAATACCAGCAAGAAATTCAGTGATTGGTGTCATTAGAACCAGTATGACCAATTAGCCAATACTGAAAAAATACCAGGAAACCTCAGGAAGCTGCTATAAGTGATGGGAAACGAAGTGGC
This sequence comes from Symbiodinium kawagutii, assembly GCA_009767595.1. Lineage (NCBI taxonomy): Eukaryota > Dinophyceae > Suessiales > Symbiodiniaceae > Symbiodinium > Symbiodinium kawagutii. The sequence goes on along the minus strand of VSDK01026352.1, from coordinate 119,481 downwards.
AAGCAAAGTTTGTTGCTGTGGAGTGGCACCCATGAAACTTTCCATGATCTCCCGTCGGCAAGATATGTCGGCCTCCTCGCCACAAAAATCTGCGTGATGTACTGCTGTCCTCCTCTCAACAGTCACGATTCCGTCTTCAGATTTTTAGGGATTGGTTGTAAATACCAGGGTTTCAATGTGATTATTTGTGGAAATTGGTACCCTAATCGAATCTGATCATGGCCCCTTCGGTGACTTAGTTGCTACTTAGTTGTGCTAGAGCGTTCCGATTTCTGCAGTAGGAGAGGATGCACTGTGACTTTGCTGCAGCTTCAAGTGCGAAGCAAACATGTTACTACCAGTCCGCACTGGTTGACCCAGTGGTCCGCGAAGTAATGACATGGCAATTCCAAGATTCTCAAGAAGAGTACAGCAATTGAGCGGTGAATTCCTCAAGCTTCTCTGCAACTCTCACGTTTTGCACAAAGCAAGCCTACAATGATGTTCATCAACGATGTATCACAGCAGTTTTCATGTGGAGTTTGGCGTTAGGTTCAGGGTTCAGTTTGGGGTTCAGTGCTTGGGAGTCGAAAAAGGTTGACTCGGCGCAGGACTTTGAGGTTTGTAATTCGCAAAGCAAAAAAACTTCGTGTGATCACATGGGAATCAGATCTTCGTGTGATACTTTGCCCTTGCCCCAACTTCCCTCTCTCGCCTGGGGTGCTTCCACCGTCATGCCTACCATTCGGCATCAGCATCTAATTCTACAAGCTGGAGAGCCAAGAGATCCAAAATAGGTCCTTTATTATTGAAGCCATGTGGTGACTCGACAAGGACGATTGACATCGATTGCCATTGAATTGCATGTCGGAACAGACAAGACAAGGGTTTGTCCAAAGCCATGGTGTACCCCCAAGTTACGAGTTGTTTCCCAAGTTACGGATGGTTTCCCACAAGGTACTTGGATCATCTTGGATCATCTTGGATCATCTTGGATCCCTATTCTGAGCTTGGTAACCGGGTAGTAACATGTAGTAACTTACTTAGCAACATGTAGTAAGTGGAAGTGGATGTGATTCTTGGGTACTCGGTCCATGGACGCATCGAATCACAATGCCTCGAGGCCGCTCTTCTGCGCCTTCGGCCTCCTGGCAGGCCATGTGAACTCCACATGGACCTGTTATCCCAAGGGCCCTGTCAGCAATTGGCATAGCCCAACCCCACCGTTATGAAATTCACTTGGACACCAAACGCACGTCTTCGAAAGGACACCACCTTGGATACATTTACGATCCCTCTGATTCGGACAGTGTTCGTTCGGCAAATTTGGGATCTTGGGATGTCACAGCACCTCTCGCAGAGTTGTCATCGTACTGGGCGTTTTTGACTGCCTCCAGAGGGTACACCCATCGGTAGCGCAGGCGGATGGCATTCGTATATTCGCTATCTATTACACAAGTACACTGCAGTTTTCATACCCAAAAATGCTTTGTTCAAAGCCTTTGCGGTGAGGTTAGGTTGCAACCAACTGTTTCGTCCCTCGAGAAGAACATGAGAGGCACATCACATGTTGCAGCCTTCGAGGCGTAGGCGCACCGCTGACGGGACTTTCCTCCTGAGGCCGTTTGAAGTTGCACAACTTCGTTTCTGCCTTTCTGTCTGATCTTTCTCACAATCTTTGAATATTGATGAAATATGCTGTATGATAAATAGACTATAGAGAGAGAGAGAGAATCTAGGTAATGTTTAGATCTCCTCACGGCGCCGGCGCCAGCCAAAGAGACTGCGACTCCGCCTTGGCGATAGCTTTTCTTGGGCAAAGCTATGGCGGCAAAGATCGAAGCAAAGGTTTGGTCCTAGCTGCGTCCTATCTAGGTCTTATGAGAGCTCACTGTGTACTTTCTTCCGTTGCCTTGATCTGTCGCCTCGTGCCTTAGGGCTGCCTTTACGGCCTAGTGCTTTGTGAGTCCTACTTCATCCCATTGAAGCCTCGGCAACATGTTCTCTTCATGGCTCATTTCTTAGTGCTTCACTGCCATCACTCTTCACAAGATTTTCCTAAGCTTTTCGTTCTAGTTCTTCTCCTAGTGATCCCAGCATGTTCCCAGCTGCATCTTGACATGTTCCCAGCTCCATCCAGCGACCCCCGAGACCAAAATCTGCGGCACCTCCCCGAATTCGTTTGTGGAGTCAGCAGCTCCGGAACGAAGTCTTCACTCTCTTGCCTTGCTGTGGCAGGCAAGTTGCGAAGATTTGTGAAGTACGGTGATTCAACGGGCACCAGCACTTCACTTGATGGGAATTTGATGGAAATTGCAGAACAATACAGAATCCATATGAATGAATACATTCTACTAACATCAAAAATTGCAACCACGGTCACAAACATAAAGCAACTCAGCACTGCAAGTGCTTTTGCAGATGTAGTCTTGCTGATGGCCGGCTTCCGAAGAATAGACACATTTTGCAGTCAGGCAAAACGGGCTGATCCGAGAGAGGGGGGGAGAGAGAGAGAGAGAGGAAAAAAAGAAAAAAACAGGAGTAACTAAGCAAGCAAGCGAGCAAGCGAGCAAGCAAGCAATCAAGACAGAAAGTAAATGAGCAAAGTATGTAAGTGAGTAACTAAGCAATCAAGTAAGTAACTATGCAACTGAACTCTACGCAACTAAAGAACTAAGGAACTATATAAGTATGTAAGTACGTAAGTATTTAAGAGTGGAAGCAAGTAAGCAACTAAGTAAATAAGTAAGCATGTAAGTAAGTATGTAAGAATGTACGTAACTAAGTAAGTAAGTAAGTAAGTAAGTAAGTAAGTATGTAAGTAAGTAAGTAAGTAAGTAAGGAAAGGAAGGAAGGAAGTCAGGAACAAACGAACTAAGTAGCTTACTAACTAGGTAAATAGGTCGGTAAGTACAGTAGATATCAGCTCGAAAATCGCTTCCTGGGGCCCGAACACTCCTTGAAGAGGGGGATCGCCATCCTCTCGACGACGGGCTGCCACCTCCGAGAGTCACCGCAGTCAAAAGATGACAGATGGAAATCCTTCGTTCGGCTGAATCTTGGAACGTCGTTTCCTTTTGGGATCTTCTGAATCCAGATCTCAAGCACGCCAACTACTCAGCACTGCTGTGCTGAAAGAGTAGCAATATCAGAAAGTCATGAGCCAATTTCACTAATCATCTCTCATGTCTCGAACGGCGGCAATCCCAATCAGCCGTGCCATTATTCCGGATCTGAGATCAATGTGTGCACCCAATCGAGTATTTCGAATATTAGCTTTCGTGAGTCTTTGGGTAGGAAAACTATCTGGTTTTACCTTGAAAATCACCATGCGATTCTCGTGATGTATTTTCTGAAGCAGGTCTGGTGGAGGCACTGCACTGTCATACGTATGTCACTGTGTCGTGTTTATGGCTGTATATATTAGTAATAGTAGTGTGTAGGTGTGACATATCTTTCAAATGTACACATGTATTGTCATGTATCTATGTTGCATGTGTTTTTGCTTAGTACATTGTTTGAATTGTATTTACCTAGCAATATAGTTTGTACCTATTGCATGAAGCACATGTACTTGCTTAACTGGTTCCAATGAATCTTTGTTGCTCGTCCAACTATTCATTCTCAGGCGAGAACCACAGCGGCTCCAGAGCCCGAGGGTGTCTTCACACCTCACACTGCCAAAAGGCAACAGGTTTGCCCAACTGCAGTCGCCAACCACCATGGGTGTCAGGAAATGTCAGGAAAGACAGATTGACATCACACTGTTTCGCTGCAAGACATCTGCACGAGACTCAATTTGCCAGGTCTTCGAACGGCTACTACTGCTTCCACTGTCGTAGCCGGCCTGGGGCTGCATGAAACTCAACAAGCTGAGAAAAAATGGAGGACAGAAAGAACTCCTTTCAAAGGAGTGGCTTTCAATCCAAGTCATGACTTCTTGAAACTGTCTCTACGAAAATTACCCTCTTAGAGAAGCGAGTTTGAGAAGCTTCGAAGAGATTCAAGGTGAAATTTGCTTAATGTTGTTGCCGTCAGGGATCGAAGAGAGTGCTTCCAGCTACTTCAGTACGTGTCTTAGTTATGCTATACATGGCTGCATAATATATACCTATTTTCGGAATGACTCAGAATCACCCTGGAACATGATGCATATTGAAAAGGAGCACGCGCCGGAAAGCGTGTGGTGATTGTCCATCTAAGTGCTGGGCAAGAACCAGTATATACGCAAATTGAAACAAACGGAACTTGCTGCACGGCTTCACAAACTTGATATACCTATCTTCAATGCCAACCAAGCCGACGAATGCTGTGCCCATCTGGCCCATCTGGGTTCCCTTGCCGAGGGGCCTGTGTGCTGCCAGTCTCAACAATTCAACTGTGCAAATAGTTTCCGGTTGCCCTGGTTGTCTATAGTTCTTCCGAAGTTCTTCCTCTCATCAGTGATCGATGATAAGTGCTTCCTCCCTAAACGATTATGTATCAGTTGACAGTTTGTTTCATGCAATGAACCTTTGGGCCAGTAATCTTGCCAAGCTAACAAGTATGTAGCGGAAATGATCCAAACAACCCACTATTCTACATGCTGTCCCCAAAAGCCCGTTGGACCCTTCGTCAAGAGCCGACTGTCAGCGATTGCAGTGTTCCGCAGCCACAAGAGCTATTCAATAATTGTGCAAAAGAACATGCCAAAGGTTGATGTGTATAACTCTGTATAACTGTATAGCCTAGCATTGTATAACGAAGTTTAAACTGTAGAACATTTGTAGATCTGCAAAAGCTCCAAAGTCTCAGTCCCTTACTTTCGGTGCGTGTGTCCTGGACAAGGCCACAAGTTCAACTGCAAAGTTCGCCTATGAGTCCTTTAGTCTCACAGATGGCAAGTTGATAAAGCAGTCTACAAAGGAAATTAGTCATAATATCGAGGCGTTCGTAGTATAGACCTGCTTGAACAGATTCCTTGATCCGACACCACACCCAGCTAGAAAGTGTACTAACCGCCCATCCTGGCTTTGGCACTAGCTGGGGCGTTGCTCAAGTTAGAAAGCCATGCAGCTGGGTTGGTAGGTTCTTACGCGGCTTCGGATGTGGTCAGGGCTTTTGGGATTGGGCATTCGCTGCTTTGTTTTGCTTCTAATGAATTTCAATAGTGCTCGGCGCGGAGTGAGCTTTCGGCTGGCTGATGCTGCGAAGGCTTTCGTTTCTGCTCCTCTCTCAGTCGCTTTCGTTCAGGATTTCAGCTGTGACGCCCCTTGGCTGTGGCAAAATGTTTCTTTGCCTTGGCAAGGATGGCCGTGCAAGAGGCCTTCCTGGGCTCTGCACATGTCGGGTTTCATTGTTGTCTTTTTAGCCTTGGCAGAATGTACCAGGGGTCGGCACGGCAGCACCAGGGCCGTTCATCTGCTGTCAGCTTCCGAGTACTAGGAAAACCCTTCAATGAACAAGGAGTCTTCTTACAATCCCAGGGGTAAGTATCCAGGTATCCCTTCTCCTGCTCCAAAATTCCACGTCTAAAGTCCTCAAGAAACTCTTCAAGTTGTGTTGACTGCGCAGTCTAGACAGGCACATTTCTATCCGCAGAAAGCTTCCCATTTCCATTTTGCATGTCGCATCTGTTCTGTAACCGCCGGCTGCATCACCATCACTGCATTTCTCACTCGTCTCTGGTGGAAGGGCAACCAACCTGACAGCTTGAGATCAGACGGGCATCAACAACCAACAATGACCAGTCCAACTCTGCTAGTCATAAACTTTCGACTTTGAAAGTTCAGAAATCTGCCCATTGAAAATCTGCATTCCTTTCAGTCTGTGTTTCTTTATTGTCCATGAATTCTTTCAATATTTCTTGAAAATTTCTCTAATAAATTGTTTGAAAGATAGAAAACTGTTTTTTATTCTTATTCCATATTTTTTCAGTCTCTTCAACTCAGTCTCTGTTTCTCGCCTCGCTCGGTCCAGTGCCATGCGGCCGACTCCTGAGGCAGCCAGTTCCGGCGTCAACTCTCGGTACGTGATGGCCACACGAGGCCCGGTGATGTCCTCGGCCAAGATTCCTAAGCCACACGGACGCCGATGGCCCCTGGAACTGGACTTATTTCATTCGACAAAATTCTACAAACACAAAGAAAGGAAGAATTCATTCGTTTCTATTCATTCCTATTCATTTCTATTCGTTTCTATTCATTTCTAATCGTTTCTTTTCATTTCTATTCATTTCTATTCATTTCCATTCATTTCTATTCATTTCTATTCATTTCCATTCATTTCTATTCATTTCTATTCATTTCTATTCATTTCTATTCATTTCTATTCATTTCTATTCGTTTTTATTCGTTTCTATTCATTTCTATTAATTTCTATTCATTTCCATTCATTTCTATTCATTTCTGTTCATTTCTATTCGTTTCTATTCGTTTTTTTTCATTTCTATTCATTTCTGGCCATTTCTATTCGTTTCTATTCATTTCTATTCATTTCTATTCATTTTTATTCGGTTCTATTCATTTCTTTCACAACTTTATGAATTTAAAATTAGCGAATCTCTCAATGGATCAAACGGCAGTGATGATGTATCAGCATTGGGCAGGTGCAATGAGGGAGCGGAAGCAGAGAGAAACATGGTGGAAAATCCAGTGGGTTTAGCCCTCTGCAACAATCATTCTTATTACTGGTTCCATCAGTGAAAAATCACAGTTGCCAGAGAGATGCCATGCTGCCAGTCCACCCTCACTTTGCCGTTAATCAAGTAGGCCTCAGCAACACGCCCTCCAGAAGCATCTGACTTTCGATGCAAGGTCTTCTCTCAGAACAAAGCATTCAGAAGCAACGAGTGTTTCTGTGTATTTTCAACGTGCAAGTTACATGCTGATGATGCTGCAGAAATAAACCAGCTCTACTCAAAATGTGCACCATCATGTTCACGTCTGTTCTGGCATATGAGCTCACGGTCACATTTTAAAGTCCCGTTTGTATTTCCAGAATACAGTACGTGTCTGTTAAGGCTCCGATTATGGCTTCATGCAACTGCCTTAAGTGACAAACTGCAAAACTGAAACATCGTCTCGTTCTGCAGAATAGTCTGGGCAGAATATGGATCATGAATCATGAAGAACCATTTGACTTGACTGTTTGTTGTGAAACCTTCAGGTGACCTGGTACTAGCAGAACACCTGGATGCACCTGGTCTGGCTCTAGCAAGTCTTTTCTCATGTCCACCCGCCCTTGCTACCCCATGCTACCCCTTTCATATCTGTGGTCCTTATGTTCTCTTGATCAATAAAATGCGGGGGAAAAAGCCATGAGGTCCAATATGTCCCAAGTCTACCACCTACCATGACCACCTGTGATGGTGAAATTCACCGAGGAGCAGATCGCTGTGGAAGTGGTACTCTGACACAGATCTTGTGCGTTGGCTCAAAGAAAGTGAAGACCGACCTGACTGCGTGAAGGTGTACGGGCGCGAATGCCTGCAAGTGCGGTGTGCATTGTGTGTGCATGTGTTTGTGTCATTCTGTGTCATTCTGTGCCTGCATGTGTCAAAATGCTTGCTTTGATATTCTGATCCGAGGAAGAATGCTTTACTTTGTTGGAGTGATTTGATTCTCTGTGTGGCGAGATCTTGCATTGATACGAGTTGTATGCCAGTCGCAACAAATCATAAGGCGGTGCGAATGCTTTGATTGCAGCATGTGAAGTCGTGCTCAATCCGAGTTCCTTAGGTCAAGTCTGAAACATTTTAGGAATCTCGCAAATGAATGGTAAAAAATGAATCGTAACATGCGTAGGCTTGCAGTATGTCATGAATATTCCAAACCATAAAAGATGCTTGAAGACACAAAATTGCCATGCCGGTGCATGCTGCTTATATTTTGGATATGCTACGTGACACACCAAAACTCCACAGCAGTGATCCACTTGCCGAGCAACGGGCTCTGCAATGAGATTCCCAGGATCCGTTCACCCCAAAGCCACAAGTCATCCACATGTAGTGCATGACTGGCTCCACGCTCTGCATCGTACCAAAGGGACAAGCACTCAACCTGTGGCCATGAGATGAGACAAGGGTTTGCTTCGGCCCTGATCAAATGACTGGCAATTTTGACACAGTGTCAGTGGCTACGCAAACTTTGCAGTTGGATGAGTGGAGAACGAAAAACAGAAACTATCAGAGAATTTGGAATTTCTTTTCATTGAATTGTTCAACAATGGAAGCTACGATGAATGAAAGCTATCACAAAAACTGCTTTGTTGGAAGCCCAGATGCAGCTTCGAAGGTTTCCAAAGTCCTGGTCTTGTCACGCATGACTTGGAGGAGTTCGTGAGACCAGCTTGGGAAGCCCAGCCACGTGTCCTCGAGTTCAACAGCTTGGTGGTTAGCCATGGTTAATCGGAGGTTAATAGAGGTCAATTAGATTCAAGCAGTGCTTGATGCTGGTGAATTAGCAGTTGGATGCAGTTGGTAATGGTTGGTTGAGAATGATTAGTTATAAGGATTATATAATAACCTTTAAATTTGTGAGTGATAATGGGTAACTAGTGGTTGATAGATGTTGATATGAGTTAATGGTCATGCAAATATGTTTGTATGACATCATTACAAAGTTGATATGGAACAATACATCTTGCATTGCAACGTACGTAGATATGCATGAATACTTTCATGCATACAGAACTACACGACACCAAATCAGTTGACGCTGCGCTGAACTAAATGCACGCATATCTACCAATGTATCGTGTATGAGGTGCAGTAGTTGCAAGATCTAGAATGTACAATATGTTGACAAAAGATCATCGTACTCAAAAGCACTCACATACAACCTTACAGGATCTTGCAGGTACAGGAAGTTTTCCTTGTTTAATACATGTGATGCAAAATGTGCAATGCATAAACTCCTCCATTTAGTGATAATGATCCAATGACTGTGCATCAAAGCTATCTCAACTAGAAAGGCACCGAGATTCTGACAAAAAGGATCAGAGACCACAAAAACCATAACGCCTGCGCATGGAAAAACACTAAGGCGATCAGCCCCATGCAAGTCCACAACATGACAAAACGTTGATGGTCGGAACTTCAATCCGTCTCAAACTAGCGAAATATGACCTGTCTGACCCATCTCCAAATTCTCCAAGTTTCTGGCAGTTTGACTTGCTGCTTTTTGAAGTTCGCCTTGGGGCCAAAGTCTTGTTTCCATCGTCCACTTTGGGAAGGTTGCCATGGCCACCACTGCAAAGCCTCCACAATCTGCCTGATGCGTGCGACGCGTTTGTGCACCCTGCTGATTTTCATCAAGAGACCTGGGCTGTGTATATTGACACATGGCACTTCATGGCACTACCAAAACTCTGAAGCTTTGAGGTGCTTCCACTGGAGCCTCTCTGTCTCCTCCAAAAGCACTTCTTCAAACAGCTCTAGGCCTTCAAATGGCACCGGAAGCTCCTAGGATTGCAATTTGGCAAATCGGACTCTCAAAATAAACAAGATGCAGATGTGTTTTTCAGCCCCTTCTGCGCCCATCCTAAAGAGCCTCTGAAGCTCAACTCCCTCAATCCTCCACCCACCTCCACTTACCTCCAAAATGAACGTGAAATCCGCAGAATAAACCAGTCCAAATAGAGTCATCCATGTGGATCCATGGATATCCAAGGATCAGTTCCAGAAATCACTTGGCCATCTTCTGTACGTAGCTTGCAGCCAGCAGCAGATGCTTGGATCAAATCATAGCAACCGGCACCTTGCAGTTTGGTCCATTGGAATCTATTGGATCTGGATTTGAACAAGGAGTAAATTGAACTGCAAACATCAGCCATCAATTTCTATCACATCATTATCAACCAAATGCGATCATTGCGCGTCTCCGCTAACGTGCAATTGCGATCCCACCTGAATCGACCGATGTGTTGCTAGCATGGGACTTGCACGATCTGTCCAACCATTCTATCCTCTCCAAGCTTGCAGGAAAGGATTTTCGTCTCTGATTCTGTTTTGCTTCCAGAAGACACAACCCGAAATTCACTCTCTACAATTGAAGCATAGGCACAATGCGGCAACTCAGATCGCACTGGATGCAAGCCAAAGGCCTGCGATTGACACAGAACAGCAGCGCTGGTTTTTGAGGATACCTCGAAGATCATCGAAGTGGTACACAACGCAAGATTCTGAACACCTTTACCCATCTTAACCCAACCAAATCTAGAACCATGGACAATTTCAAATCGTCTGCAGTGCAGCATCAGATCTGCTTGCCATCTACAGTGAATTTTGACAACATCCAAATAGCAAAATAAAGGCGGTCCAGAGAGGACTTGCACCTCCAAGATTTGTTGAATGAACGGCAGTCGTCCAGAGGCAACGCAACACCCTTTTGGCAACTGGTCCAGATGCTTCAGTGTTTACAACATCCCTTCACGAACTTATCACACAAGGTACGATAATTAGCAGGGCGGACATGTGTAGCACATCTCTGTCGGCCATTTGTTTTCCCTCAAGAAGTTGGATTGCTTGCCATACACAAACCCACTACCGCACCCCCGGTCACCAATCCCACCACTGCATTTGCAAGGATAGTGCCCTAGCTTTTGACACTTAGAGAAGGCAAAGTAGCAGAATTACTAGACAGACCACGTGCATCATGTGCAGCATGCGCATTTCAATTAGCCTTTTGACCTCAACAGGAACCTGCCAACTCATCCCAAAGCCAACCCAACCCACCCAGAGCATCCACTCACTGGGTGTGTTCAACACAGCACTGGGCTATTGCGGGCCACCGAGTACACTAACAAATGACGGGGAGAACTGGCAGATCACAGTTGACTTAGCTTGTCCATGCTTGTCAACACCAAGAAGCCACACTTAAAGCTCAGTCCTCAAATCTGACTGGCCGGCAATTGTGTCTCTGCACCGTTCCACCCACCTAGCCTCTCGCAAAGATGGGTCCGAGCAAAGTGCGCAGCTTCGAATGCCAACGCATGAACATTGCTTCATTGTAGAATCATGAAATGTGATGAAATGTGAAGTTCTTTGTGGGCTTCTTTGAAACTCGGATGAACGCCCCCAGGTAGACCAAGAGTCAGATAGAGTCATCTTGATATCTCTTTGACTTTTCAACCGACAAACTTGCTGTGATTGCTGTATGTCTATGCATACCCATGCCATGCTCCTGTGATCTGTGTGGACTTCGCCAAGTTGAAGAGTTCTGACGGGTGTGACAAATGCGGGTCTGCAACAATTGCTTTTCTGACATCCCTTGCGTCCCTTGTAGCTTAAGCAAGACAGCTGCCGGAGTAAAGCAAATTAGTTGAAGTACGTGGATCCAAAATCACTAACTCGCAGTGAGCATCTTCCCAAACCAGAGCGATGCCAGCTACGTGCAGTCTGCATTGTCTGGCAGATGGTTTGTATGGCTGACACTTGGTTTGGCAGAGCATTGTTCAATTGCAAAGGGAACACTTCAAACCTTCATGGCACAAAACTCTGAGCAAACAATTCCGTGGCCAAAATCTAAACTGATCTACACTTCACCGGCTCCTTCGGTAGTGAATCGCTATCGCCGTCCTGTCCAATTGCTGGAATGACATGTGAACCCAAGGCAACTTGTACGTCGGCCCCCCGTTTGACACATGCAGGTATTGTGGCGGTTTGAGGCCCCTACTTGCTTGAAGCTGAGTCTACCACTCTGACAGGCTGATAAGTTTATCCTGGTTTTCCCACTAAGGTAGGGCTTCACGTTCCAACCGACACACTGATGGATTGGGAAAATCGACGCAGCTCAGCAAACCGTTCCTTGGGGCCGATTGCCAGTGTCCATCTGTGCGGAAACCATCATGGAAATATAAAGAAACCCTGGAAGCCTTCTCAACTTGGGGACTGCAGTGGATGTGTTCGCAATTTTGTTCGCAAGGCAAGGTCTGTCACTTCCTCAGTCCCCTGCCTTGGGCAAGTCTAAAGTGCGACCATCGCGGCGCCAAGCAAAGCTCCACCACCTGGCCCAACACTCAGGATGTCCAGTATCCCAAACAAAAAATAATGCTCTAACCCGAATACCAATGGATACCACTATTCTTGTCACAAGGATAAGGGCAAGAATGGGCAACACATTGTAGCTGAGATGAACTGTAGAATTGAATGGAATTCAATCATATCTAAATTATGTAATTTCTGTATATAATGAAGTTACTCGAAACTGTTGAGATGACAACTTTGCTTCTGTGTGGGGCCATGGGAAGTCTGTCACCCCAACGCAAGGTGCCACTGGCCTTGATCCCTTAGGATGCATAGGAGCCTGTGCCGACCGAGGCCGCAGGCGTAGACAGAGAAAGTATGTGAAGGAGGAAAGCATAGGAAATAAGTGAAAATCAGAATCAGTTTCTAGAAAGATTACAGTAGACTAAGCAGACCATCACGACCTGCTTACCATGTAAATCATGTAATGTAGGCCAACATAAACATATGTAAAGTACATCGAACAACCAAACAAGACATCAGTCAAGGGTTTTGGCAGTGCTTCAGTAAATCGAGCCCGACAAAGCCATACAGCCATACCTGAGTTGTCATGATTTGTGGCACAAATTCATGGAGATCATTGAATTTCAATAAAAGCATATGCGCAATAGCTCAGCGAAGTCGACCGAAACTACCATCCACCGTTCATCCACTATGCTTCCAACGAAGTCATCCCAAAGCCAACACGCCCACCCTTGATGCCTTTGGTTTGGAGGGTGGCGCCTCAGGTGTGGAAGTGTCGAGACAGAATATGGCAACAGTCGCGCACAAACACATGCATGCTGCATGCATTGCAATGCACACGTCAAGAACTCTCTGAAGCTCTTCTTTTCTAAGAACTCTGATGTGTTCCTGGAACAAGAGGAATGTCTGGCTTCACTAGCGTTCAGGATCCTAGTCAGTCACTCTGGTCACCTTGTCACCAGGGCCAAGGCAGGCCCATTTGCCTTTTGGTCCTTCATAGTAGAACCAGGATTTCCCATCGTCGTCAAATTCTGTCCAGAACTTTCCAGGTGGTGGCTCTGGTGCCTCCTCAAAGCCTTCACACAGTGGACGCTCGTAGCTAGGACCAAGCGGAGCCGTGTCGACGGAGGAACGCTGTGGAAACTTTGGAGGAACCTTCACAGGTGGAGTCGAGGCCTTCGAATCCTTCGACACGGGCGGTTTCTTCACACGCGGGCGAGGGCGAGGCGACGCTGGTGAGCCTTGTGCCTCGATTTTGCAATGAGCTTCCCGATGGGCAAAGGGCTCGCTTGAGCTGCCTCCACCACGGTCACCTCGTCCTACCAATGCATCCAACGGCATGTCAAGTTTCTCTTCCAGGGAGGCCTGGGGAAGGGAGGGAGGAAGTGAGTCTTCTACATCCTCCATTTTGACACTGCCAGGATCATAACCTTGAGCCAGCCCCTGCTGTAGCTTGCCATGACCACTTTTTCGTTGGGGCTTCACTTTGATCATGGTATCTCCACCAAATGTGGTGATCTCAAACCGCAAACTGAGCCCATCCTCGTGAAACATGTGCAAACGCACTGCTTCAAGAACATCTTTCCTGGAGTATCCCTGCGAGGAAGCCCAGCAGTCCATGAGATTTTGAAGCATGAAGCCTCCTTCAGCACTGACCCTGAGTTCCTCTGGACGCTTATTCTGGTGACTAAAACTCACCAAGGCCTTGGAAATTCTCTCGGTGACGTGTCGAACAGGGCTCCGTGACCTGGGGATGTGGAGCGGGTGCCTTCTGGGGCTCCGCCTTCGTCGAAAACCTGCATCCATGATGAAACTCTTCAAGTCGAGTTTTGAATCAGGGCATTCTTTCAATCTTTCGTATTCTTTCAAGTAGCTTTTGAACTCAAACCTTTCTAAGTCTTTTCAAGACACTAAAACCTTTCAAGTCTTCTTTCAAGTATTTTCAAGTCTTCTTAGGAAACAAACCTAGAGATGACAAAGTCTTGGTCAGAATCGGAGAAACCGGGTTGATCTCAACCACTATTCAGCAGCTAGCATCTCAGTCGACCAATATCCACTTTTCAACCACATAAAAACAACCATCGCTCATTGATGACCGGATGTTTTATCTTACTTTGTCTTTTTAGAAGTGTTAATGTCTCTTTTGTCTTGTCAAGAGCTTGGGAAGCTGTCCTTTGCAGCCCCTTGAGTCGAGAGTAGCGGAGCTGTGGTGGTGCATTGGCTTCATCTGACCCAATTGACCCTATTGCTCTTGGATGGTTCCAGCAAATGCTGGACATTGCTGGAGTAGGCTCCATGGGAAATTGTGTCACGCTCTGTTTTGGAGGCTCGCAGGGCTAAGCTAAGCACCTCTGACGGAACACCTCATTGTTGATGGCAGGCTTTTCCAGAGTGTGCTGATTGTGAGAGCACCATACAGTGCACCATTACACAACAAGTCCCAACAAGTGCAGATTGGAAAATGCAACCAGTGCAGATAGCAGATCAAGTTGGAGTCCACGTTGGTGACAAGGTGACCATACGTGACCTGTCACTGAGATTCCAGCTGTAATCCTCTGAAGGGGCGGCGGGTCGGGCCTCTGAAGCGCTGTGCACCGCCGCTTCAACCAATTTCACTACCAAAGCAGCGTATGCAAACATTACTCGCCTGCATAGAGTTCCATTCACCACAACCTGTGGCAGCTCCAAAAAGAATTGAGGTCTGGCGCAACTTGAAAAATTGAGAAAAATAGTAGAACCAAGCTGACTTCTCCACTCTACGTGGTAAGGGGAAGGGGCTGAGGCCCAGTAGTGGCTTGAAATGCCATGAGATCACAAAGGCCACGAGGCATTCCCGAGTGCAAGTCCACAACTGACGTGTCCCAAACGTTGCGGTTGTCCTATACCAAGCCACACCAAGCCATACCAAGCCTCCTTGCAGTTCCGATGGCACCAAATCATCTAGACGCCTCAATGATTGAGGGCTTTCTACTTCGACGGAAGAGTCCCTCTTTCAGGATTAGTACAATTGCAGTACATGGCTCCCTTCTGTATTTTTGTTTCAGCTTGCAATGTTGATCAATGTGTCCTGCATCGCAAAATATTGTGTGCCTCAAAATTCAATGCAGTCGCACTCTAATTTGGTCATGGAGTCATGCATTGATATATTTCAACTATGGAACCATAGCCTCATGATTTTCCAAGATGTTCCACAAGGGAATGCAGGAATGAAAGGGACAGAAGACTAAGAAGACTGTGAAAAAAAGAAAAAAAAAGAGTCTCTAAGTGCTGAATTCTGCAGTTCAGACAGTTCCAAGATGTAGAGCTCTGTTCAAACTGCAAAGCACCGCAGAGAGCAACAGGGTCACAGGGTTTCAGACTTGGCTACGTCAGAGCCAGGAGATGTCGGAGATGCCACAACCTGGGGGGAAGTGAAAGAGATAACAAGAGCGTCATGCTGCACGAACTTCATTGACCAATCATTGACGAAAGAGCACATCTTCTTCCAATTCAAATCATGATGCGTCTGTGATTCCAGCCTCTTCTGCAGTGACGCTCTGCTCCCCCTGAGGTACAGTGTCAAGTTTTCGAACAAAAAGCTTGTTGAAGTATTTCACTAAAATGTTCTATGGCCAAAAATGATTGACGATTGATTTTATCAACTTGAATATCAAACCAAAGATTCTGGAGGTTGCTGGCTTGTACGGAGTTCTGCCTGTGCATGCAACACCTTTGCGATCTGACGTCTTCCTAGCTCTTCATAGGTCTTTGCGTTCTTCCTTACATTCTCTAATTGTCTCTCTTTTTTGAATAGTGTCTCCGTTTACATTCATTCATATAGTCTGGATATGTCTGGTTCCTGTCAGTTTCTGGTTGTTTGAATCCACATTTTGGGATCCGAATCCACAGGGATGGCTTCAACGGTGTGGCGCTCCAGATCCCAATCCGTGGCCATCCCAGGTGCCTCCCGGAGGTCTGGAAGTGGCTCCTGAGCACCCGAAATCCACGCAACCGAAACGAGGCACCGACTTGACATGTCACACGGGAAGACTCATCTAGACTATCGCCCGACGTCACTAGACTCAGTAGAGTTTGACTCTTCAGATTAAATCACTATTGTAATATGAGTTCAAACGCAGTGGGCACTAGCAAAATGGATCTTCCTAAAAACTGTGCTGAGCAACAGTCACTGCAAGTCCAATATGATATATGAAAGTCCATGAGTCCCTGTGCATTCAGCATCATCAAGCTCTAATCCCTTGCTGGGTTCAACACAGCTGGTGGTTCTGGACCTGAGGTATACACAGAGACAAAAAAAGAGGATGACAAAGTGTACCCCTCGGAATATGAGTAAAAGTGTACCACAAGCTGCAGGTGGTTTGCTGATTCTAAGTACAATCTCTTGCAGCATTTTACAATCCTTAACGGACAAGAGTGAACGAGAGCATGACAATTTTACACACAGCAGAGCTCTCCAGAAACAAGCAATCTGGGTACTTCTCTGAGAACCCCTGACTTTTGGTGTCTGGTACCTTCCAGAAGCGGGATTTGGCCACCATGACTCTGCTGTGAGAGACTGGGCATCGTGAATCGGTGATCAAGAGGACTCGGTGAAAATCTGTTGATGGGACACAAGCTCATGACTAAAAAGCGGTGCCAAATACATATATGTGAAAAAATGTTGACATAAGCAATCGCAAAGGCTCTGTTGGCAGCATGTTTGCAGAAGTAGCATTTTCTTCAGACCATTGACGTGAAAGGTCAGTGGTTTGACTTCGACAACCCTTGGGAGAGGGGCAAATGTGATCCGCTGAAGGACAAGTTTGGATGGTTGCGGTCCCCGAATGTATACGGAACCCGCATCCCACGTCCGCAAATCCAGGCGCACGAGCAGTGCCTCTGTTGCCCGGAAAAAGCCCTAGGCGGAACTCTGCTGCGAAGCACTGGATTTCAATCATAAGGAAGCTTCACAAACTACATTTAGATCCTATAATCTAGTACATTTCCATGATTTAAAATGATTTGAATCCAAGCCCATAATTGAGAAAGCTCTTATTGTTGTCAAAGTACCTAATTTGTCCTGGTAAGGACATTTGACATTTGCGACCAATGAAGCTGGGGCAACATCAGTTGAAAGGCATGGTCATTTTGAACTTCCTTGATTCAAGAAGCATATGCCATAGGCCCCCAGGAGACAACAACTGAGACAAAGCCCCAGTGCAGTACATTTCACCTGTGCTACACTGTAGGACATGATTGGAGAACGGACAAAAGAATCAGCAGAAGGCTAAGGAAGGCTGGGGAAGGTCACTGTTGCAAGTCTTCCGCCAGCCACAGGGCTTTCTCCCACGCTGTGCTCAAGCTTGCCCCGGTTCAAGCTTGATCCCTCGGCGTTCCCTCATCAGAGCCAAGGCGATGGCCGTTACGGTCCAATTTTCCTGCACTGCTGAAGCCAAAGTGCAAGCGCAGCACTTGCCTCACCTAAAAGAAGTACAACTGGGAAATTTGAGTGAAAGTAGCACTGCTCTCTATGAATGAGTTTGTTTTCCAGGGTCGGTGAAAAGGCAAGGACTGCCAGTGCCCGTGCTAAGTTGATCCTATCCTAGGCAAACCCGTCCTGTCCACCGCGCAATCCCCAGGGCGACTCTGCAACAGCAGGGACCTGAACCAGTGATGGGTTGGATGCGACACCTCTTGGGGTCCGGTATCCCACGCAGTGTTCATCACTGCACGCAGGCATTTGGAGATCAGAGATGATCAGAGTCTCTTTAAGTAAACTTCAATCACTGCACCGGCAAGCTTGTAAAGCAATGTTGCATACATCTGACCATGTGTGTTCGACACTTTGAGAGGGGAAAACTGTTCAGCGGGATGATTTTGAAAGACCTGATCCACATCCCAAGGCCAGTCATCTCGGGTTCAGACTTGTTCCACATCCATATTTGCCTCAAAGTGTGCACCCCAGTTTCAATGTGGCGGCTTACAACGTGTAGTGCTGCTGAAGTGCGATCTTCGTTGAGAGACATGGTGGAAAAGCACTGATGAGGTATGCTTGTCACCCAAGGGTGCCAAGTGACACCGCCAACTAAGATCCCGAACAGTCATTTCATCGCCACTCGGCCCACTATTGTGACTTCCGGTTTCCTCTCGCAGGAGTGGGTGGAAGACTCAGAAATTGCAAGCAATCTGACACAAAGCTGACGAAACTACAGGCTTCAGCACATCCAAGTTGTCACACTTCTAGTTGAAATACTTGGTCGGAGTTCTAGACACGGCGACGCTGTTGGACATTGGGGCTTAAACCGGGCGGCAGCATATCATTCCCCCCTGGCGCGGTTTCTAGAGCTAGTCCAAGTTGCAAAAGGTCTGAGGCTTACTCAAGGCCCTGGGTGATCCGAATTCTACTCACGCAACAACTGAGTAACATCGAAGTAATTAGAGTTCTGTAAGACCACTTGTATTGCACGCCACTACTCCAGTGTTCAGCCGATACCAAGCCTTTGCCAACTTCAAACAAGCAACTCAACAACCCCCTGAAAATGTCAACCATTTCAGGCACTGGTAGCACCGCAGCACTTTCCACTCTGCAAAACGTGAACGAGTCCTCTTCACCACGCTCTTTCCAGACCTCACATTTTCTCAGCTGAACTTTCGGGAGTTCAGGAGCTGGCGTATCTGCGATACAAAGACATGCTAAGATAAAAGTTGCCCAGAATTCAATCGTTCAGTCGCATCTATTGGGGATGTGTTTCCTTCCGAAAATTCGTTGCTTATTTTCTTTTCATGTTTGGATCCACTCAACGAATCACTGCGAATTCCGAGGCACGGCTTTGATCCGGCGAGGTGTGGTTTCTCGACTTCCACCTGAAGATCAACGCTCTGAGTGAAGATCACCTTAGTTTCAACCTTTGTTTAGAAACTTGTTAGTCATTTGCCACAACTGAGAGACCATAACTATAGCCATAGCTGTTAAACTTAGTCTAACTATGTCTAACTGTCAAAAATGTAATAGCAAACAATTACACTCTGTTTCAACTTCACCGACTTTATCTTGTCGGTTTGTTGAGGTAGTAAAAAGGAGGGTGTCTGCTTTGGAAAGCAAGAACAAGCGACATGTGAACTCGTGCTGCCAGGAAGTTTGCATCTTCAATCCGAATGACTTTAGACCAGCTGACATCTTCAAAGCATTCAATTGCAGCTCCACTGTGACTGTTGCCTCACATGAAATCCAGCAAGTCGTTTCTGGGATACCCTGTTGACCACAACATGCAAAATCACCTCTCACATCCTAAAATGAGTCGGGCTATATATATATACATACATATTTATCTATTTTTCAATCTATCTATTTATCTATTCATTTATTTATTAATTTATCTATCTATTTGTCTATTTATTTACATATGTATACATGCATACGTATAATCGCATGCAGTACAAGTAAGACACAGGAACTCAAATCTCAAATCTCAACGCTATCAAAAGAGATGCAACCTGTCTCAATCATGCCTTGCAGCAGCTTCAAAGTACTGACTCTAAAAGGCAACTCACCTCACAAGATTATCAACCCGGCAATACTACAATGCATGCCATAAGTATAAAGGTAAACGAGGAGCATGCATAAACATGAACATGCTTTATTCTTCCATGTTTCACTGAACTCGTTGCATGATGTATCTTGACGTTAACATCCCTTGTTGCCTTGCCATGTGAGTTTCCCAAGTTCGCCCAACGGTTTGCAAGTGCCCGCCAGCTATAGCAAGGCCGCCCAGGTATCAGACGTGTCAATAGCGGCTTTGCAGTAAAAAGTTTCGGCGTACTTTGCCTTGGAAGAAGGTCACGGTTGATCACTGTTGATCGAAGTGGTTTCAATCAAAGGCTCTCCGCGACACGAGAAAGGCTACAATGGAAAGTGCAACAAGTGAGACTGTAGGCACTGTAGGTTGTTTGATAGTTTGCTCCACAGCATTTAGTCGAATAAAGCTATTGCTATTATTGGACGATTCCATGGAACCACCATCTATGGACAAACCATGACAAACCCATGTTCCTATCCGAGTACTACCACATGTCATGTGTGAATAAACAGGGCTGTTGAGAAACAAGCTCTGGTCAAGCTGATGTTACTTTCGAAATTGAATTCTGCAGGGTCCTACTGAATAGCGCAATCCTATGCATTCAAAAAAACAAATCTCACCTCCAGCAAATAAAAAAGGGGTCCACGAAGACTTTGCATTAGTTGTCGTGAAAGCTCGCATATGCTGAATCCTCCACGTTGGCTAGGCTCCAATGACTCCAGGGCAATAATTTTGCTGCTTACACAAGCTTGCTGCAAATCCATGTTTTACATGTCTCTTTTAGAGACATGTTGACGCAAAGAATCTTTGCACACACGGTGCACAGCGATGTAAAGCTCAAGGCCCAGTTTCGTCCACAAATCCGGATGGCTTGGCATGGCTCTTTGGCAAGCCCTTCGACGACGACAAAGGCAAGGTGCCACGAATCGAGGTGTGTGGCACCGGTTTCGTCCAGCCAATGCTTCTGCGGGGTGCAAATTTCACTGCAGGGAACTTTCCCTGAAAAGAGAAGTGCGAGGCCTCCTGACAAGATCTGATAAGATCTGAGAAGCAGCGAGAAGTGAAAGATCACACAAACTGGCATTTCTTCGACGCGAAAACCATACAATTTCTTAAGTGCTGAAGGCAACTAGCCTTAGTTGACCCCAACAAACAAGCTGCACAGCTACAGGATGACTTGCAGAAAAAGATGCTGACGGGAAAGTGGACAGCCTCATACTCCGGCCCATCCACTTCACCACAAGCTTCGTAGTTTTCTTTTGCGCGCTCGTAGGCTACCTCGGTACAGACGTTTCCCAACTCACAGCAGAAAAGGTGATGGATGGTGATGGTTTGGGTGTGGTGAGCTCCTTGTTTTTACCTTCCCGTGCAGCTGCTTCGGTGTTTCTGGCACAGTGTTCTTGTGAGTCTCGGCAAACTACAGGATCTGCGCTAGACTTGTATATATTATTTGGTACTAGAAGTCAACGTGAATATCCGCCATTGTGATGCCATGTCCGGTGAGGTTGGGATATGATCTATTTGGGCCGCTTCTGCGACAGTCACCGAGCGTCGGTGGCTTGGTCAGTCTCGCCCCTTTTCATGTGCATCTGTGCCAACTTGGAGTATGCCTGGCCCGCAACGGCCACAAGTGCCTGCCCTGGGAAGGATTTCTACAGAGGCAGCGAGCAAGATCTTTGGATTCGACCCTTGCATTCGATCCCGGATTTGGACCCTTGATGACCCTTGCATCCCCACTGCCTGTGCGGTGGCAAGGCCTTTGGCATTGACAGCATCATAGACATCGCAAGCTTCTTCAAAGCTTGACATCGCGGCATCCAAATTCCCCAATTTCTCAGCCTGTCAGCACCAGGCATGAGACATAAGAATCTGAATGGTGACATGACTGTGTATGCCTAATTGTCGACTGGACAAACAGAGCTGCAAAAAAGTGAGGCTCTCCCTTGTGCGGCTAGAATTTCACAAGATGAACAGGACTAGCGGAGGGTCTCCCCAGCAACTTGCCGCTGCGCTCTGCCATATAGCAGAAACACCGAACTGAAGAAAGCAGATGTGAGCATCATCTTGCAAATGCCAGGAACTTGTCTGCTATTGCGGTGACATAAATGACCAAACACGCATGTTCACCATTCTTTCTGACATCCCTGGAGGTTGTTCTTGTTCAAAGATACAACACTACAGAACCTTCAAACTCCGTCTTCCCTTCCCCACCTGGAGATGTCCCATGTTCAACAACAAGTCCGCATATCCAGGACTGGCTGTCACGCCGATGTCCTCTTTGAGAATCCGCTACACAGCAGGATTGATAAACAACACTTGACTCGGCTGTGACAGCTGACCTTCACATCCAGCTCAAAGAAAACAGCTGCCAAAAGTGTCAAGCCCAATGTCAACAGTGTCTCGTTGGCAGCTTATCTGACGAAGGTCAACTTGAATAGGGCGACCTCATGCTGATTGCCTAGCTTCAGTCATCTTCTCCGTTTATTTACATTCTACAGATCTTATCTTGAAAAACATTGAATGGCTCCAGCTCGTCATTCAAAATGGCTCCAGCTTTGTCGCCTCCCCACCTGGTAAATCCTGCGAGCTTCCTCGAAAGCCTCTAATGCCTTGCAGTTGTCCTCCAGAGTCACCTGCGTCTCGGATTCGGTTGAGCCAAGTTGTCAGTAGCATAGAAATTCAGTTCAAATTTCATAGAAGAAATGCGTGGAAGGCGTTGAAGGCAAACTGCAAAGCACTTGCATCCAAATGCATGACAAAATCAAAATCTCTCTTCTCGACTATCCCAAACAGAAAGATGGAGCGAATCAGGTAGTTTTTCTCTTCGTTTGCTAGCACCAATTTGGACATGCGGATATGACTCAGAAATAACCATAATCTGAGATGTAGACACCATACAAGCAGCAATTCCCGCAGCATATGAAAATTCTGCGCATCTCAACTGCAATGTGCCTCCAATCTGCCCATGTTCACCATGAGGTCTGCAAATCCAGGACTTTGTCTCAGCTCCCCTTCGTTCACAGCTGGATCTCTGAGGTGTGAAGGATTTCAAGGTGACGTAAGGCTGCACTAAGGCTGAGGGGGGGCACCATATCAGTGGCATGCTGTGGTGAGCCCCTGAATCATCTGTCCAAACCCAACACCGCCTCCTTCGTAGCAAGACCTTGCTTTTTGGTAGAATTCGATCGCCTGTGGCCCGGGCTTGCAGACAAGATTAGGCAACTAGGCTCAAAATAGGTGACAAGACTAGTGTGAAACGCAATAAAAGGAATGAAGTGAGCGGAAGTCAGAAACATGAAACTTCGAAACTATAAACTGCACACCGATCCCCGCCTTCTCCAATTTGTTCTCGCCCAAATGCACTGTGCCTAAGTGCTTGAGAACCCGCGCGTAGTCTTCACAAGCAGTCCTTGGATGCGAAACTGTCTTGAAAATTAGATGTCCTTTGAACAGTGTCAAGCTGCAAGAGATCTTTAGCAAGGGCAAGGAAATGCCCTCTCTTACTCTTCTCAATTTTTGCATATCACACTGTGGGATCTCCAAAGAAAGGCCTCCGGCCATAATCCAGAAAGGCTGCTCATATGTTCCTTTTTGTTTTTTCCTACTCACAGCTGTTTGTCCTCAAGTTCCCTGTGGTTTCCCACCATTCCGTTTGCTTTCCCATAGTTTTCATTCCTTTCTTTGGGGCACATTTTGCATAGAGTTTGCAGCATTTTAGGCACAACCCCATTCGTGTTGATTTGTACCTCTGTTGTTGCTGGTGCTGCTGGTCATGATGCTGCTGATGCTCCTGGTTGTTGTTGTTGTTGCTGCTGTTGTTGGTGGTGGAGGGGGGGGTGCTCTTCTTGGCCGTTGTTGCTTGTTCCTGTTGTCAGCTGCGCTATATTGGGAACACATATAACGCAGATTTCGTGGCAGGCGCAGCATGGGAGGGGGATCCAGGGGGAGTGCGCAGCGCATCTTCCATTGTACAAGTAGCTTGTTGTTTTTTGCTGCTGACACAGTAAACGACCCCAAGGTCTCGAAACGACTGGCTGTCATCTGAGTTCCTATGTAAGAACATGTATCTTGCCACAACAAAAGCCACCAAAGCCAACGAATCTGAGAATCCACAGAATCCAAAATCCACAAAGACAACAACCTACAGAATCCCACAATAGAAAAGAACCAAAAGCCGCGAAGGCAAAAATCCAAGAAGCAACGCAGGAGCTATTAACCAAAAGCCACCCACGAGCCAAGAACAAAAAGCCAGGAAAGTGAGGCAAGCATAGGCCAGCATTTTGGAAAACACAAAGAACACGGGACAACTCGCACTTTGAAAACAGATCAGCTGGTGTCGGACCAGTTTCCAACGTGCTGAGCCAAGCATCTCCTTGAGGTCTTCAAATAGCTGTTTGGCGCGATGTAGCAGCCTGAAAACACTTCAAGTGATTGCACGTACAAGTTTCCTTCTGATGTCCACTTGGCACTGTCAGGTCACAAGGAAGGGCTTTCTGCGTTGCACACGGATTGGTGATGGATTCTGTCACGAGAAGACCCATTCTAACTTTATGATGTAACTTACAGGCCTCTGTCTTTCGTGGTTGATCCTTTGTCTCGCACAAGCCACAACTTGAAGTGGCCAGGCTGCGCCCACCATATCACCTATTTTGTTGGCACACGACCATCTAGTTCTCCTCATTCTATTGTATTGATTTGTACTCTTGTAGACGTCAAATTGAAAGGTCTTTGGAAAAGTTGCAGAACAGAAAAACAGAAAAGAACAGTGATTCTTCTTTCAGTTCTTCCAGTTCTTCCAGTTCTTCCTTTGATCACGAGCCAAAGCGAACCAGCTCCAACAGCGCCAGGAAGCCCCAAGTCACCAGTTGCGACGAACTTATCTGTCAACAGCTGGGCGTATTGGACAGAGACACTGCCATGTTCGCCTGGGTTTCAGGGGGCAAATGCCCGGATTGGTTTGCTGAGCAGTTTGCAGTTTGATCCTGTTCCTGCTGGAGGTCGTGTACAACCAGCACTGCTCTCAATTTCCATTTCTAGCATTTGGTTTGGCCACTCCTTGTAGCTCCTTGGCTCCCCCTTCAAAGGGAATGTAGGGATGCCCCTGGCTCCAAATCGCTCCCTCCTAGCCACCAGCTTCTGTTAATCTTTCTGCCCACAGCAGCAAACTTGCCAAATCACCACCAAAGGTGCACCGGCTAACTTTGGAAGGCCATAAAAATCTGCAGTACTGCTTTAGCTGCGGGGACCATTTCCTTTAAGTTCTTTTTGGTTGTCCCAACACGGCCTCAATAAGGGCCCAACATCCAACAAGTCTTGATGGGAGGGCTCCCCACAAGGTGCATCAACCCGCCTAAAGGAGCCAAGACAAGGTGACAGGAACATGAGGTAATAGGTGAGTCACCAGCATTCACCAGCTATTTGAATCTCTCAATATATACCTGGATTTGAATCAGCCTCAAATTTGGAGCCCTATGGGCAGACCTGTACACTATATAGATGCAAAGCAGCAGGAAAAAAAAACATTCGCTTTTTGGCACTCTTTGCCACGAGATTGGTGGGGGGTGGCCCAAATCATCCAAGAGTTGAATCATTTATTGTAATGAACTATCCATAATTTTGGGGGGTTCTCCGTTTTTAGAAATCCCCAAATGTTTCTTTGCAAGAATGTTTGTTGGAAAACTTGCGTTGCAAACGATATTAGTTCCGCCAAGTTGCAGGCATCCAGCAATTCCAAAGCACGCGTATAGTGCTGCTGCGCTCCATGGTAGTCACCCTTCCGAATGGATATCCTCCAAGGAGATCTTGAACATGCAAACAACTTGATAATGCTAATCCAGGATTGACAAACCCTAGGTTGATTAATGGGGGTACATGGGGGTACCATTTCAATGGTCAATCCGAAGTTGACATGATAAAAGAAAACAAAGCATCAAAATTCAGTGATTGACTATTCGCCAATTAATCCAAACAACAACTTGAGATTAGAAATTCAAGTGGTTGAAAATGCGGATGAGTAGCACTTTGGAAAGCACGGATTGGCCGTGTCCAATCCAAACAGGTTCAATTACGGCTGTTAGCCAACGGCGTGCAATGAAGACCGCCTGGTTGATTTTGCACAGTTCATGGTCTGCAAAACCAGAAAGCTATTGTGTTTCTCCACCGCTGAAATGTGCAGAACTTTGTGAGAAACAAATTCAACAATCTCATTGGAAATGCTACCAGAAAGGCAGAAAAACAAACAAGATATGCTGCTCCACAAAGACTGCCAGCTCTCCATGGTTGGAGACGAGTATCCGTCCAAGCAATCGAATAGAAATGGCAGCCACGGGACCAGTTTCGCCATGTTGTTTCATTCCCACCTCGAGGCCGCTCAGAATGAGTGATTGCCAAGTGACATTCTGTGTCTGCATCGTGTTTTTCAGCATGTGAATATGCATGGTGCGTATGCCAATCTAAATTAAAGAAACCAAAGCTACACATTTTGCTAACTTATCTACAAACGCAAATTCTACATGCACACATGCACAAAAACAAATATCACATGCTACTGCATCACGCTTGACTATCGTGACCACGTAACTTGACACAACATACCATTTACTTGCATACAGACATACAAAATACATGTACTACATATATTACGCGCATTACATATATTCCATACATTGCATACTTTACATGCATTGCATTGCGGTATACATATTACATTGCATTGCATGTATTAAACACCATATACATCAGATACATTAAACACATTGCACAACATTGCATAATAGAACAAAACAAAACATACCATGACATAAATACATACAACAAATACATAAATACATAAAATACATGAAAATATGAACACATAAATAGATACATAAATACTGTCACATGCATGCATCATACACGCTTTTGCATCTATGATTTGAATGCAAGCATAAATGTGACTGCATGAAGGATGGGGGCTATGCATGGCTATGCTATGTCAATGAAATGCCAAACAGTTCTTCTTGCCTGGGAGCTTTCTCAGCTGACTCAAACGCAATTCGGTTCGACATGCTATACCATGCAGTTCGAGACGCACAAAGATCCCTGGAATCCCAAAAAACTACTGTAAACTGACTGTAAACTGACTGTAAACCTCAAATACCAACACTTCAAATCCCAAAACCTGAAGCCAACATCACTGCAGCCAGTGCTTCTGCAACCTGGTGAACACCAAAAAATCATGCAAAACCCTAGGCATGAACTTAAACCTAGGAACTATGATTCGGTTTGCTTCGTTTGGTTACGGTTGCTTCCGGTTGCTTCTGGTTTGGTTCCGCTTGTCTCGTGGAACCGTCGTCAAAAAGTGGATGTGATGTTGTGCCATGTTGATTTTGTGTGGGAGGCGTAGCATTCGGTGCATCTGTAGCTGTTCCCGCATCACTTTTCGCAATGGCAGGGCTGTGACAGGTGGTGTTGGACAAGTGTTGGATCGTGACTTTGTGTGGCCGGCGTGGCATTTGGTCGGTGCATCTGGAAATGCTTAAAATGTCCATGTTTCCAGGCATTGAAGCACTGAGTTTTTGCTGTACTGTTTTTCTACTCATAATGCAGCGCTGAAAGCTTTTCCTCTGCTTCATTGGCCTCATGAATCATGTTCTCAACTACATCGCCTTTCATGCTTGCCATCATGACACATGTTCTTGCCAGTGCACACGTTTTCGTCTGAGATCACAGGCCGATGTCGTTGCTTCATGTCTCCGTCAATGCCCGCACAGCCGCATCCTATAGGCACAATTGTCTTCCCTATAGGCCTTTTTAAGCTCGGAAACTTCCGCCCGCACCTTGTACGGGTACTACTGGTCAAAGGCAGTTTCGATACGAAAGTTCCGTGTTACGAAAGTTCACAATTAATGCATTAGATATGTAATGCAATTGATGGCTAATGCAACTGATGGCTAATGCAAGCGATGTCTAGAGCAACAGATGTCTGGAGCAAGAGATGTCTGAAGCAAGTGATGTCTAGAGCAAGAGATGTCTAGAGCAAGAGATGTCTAGAGCAAGAGATGTCTAGAGCAAGAGATGTCTAGAGCAAGAGATGTCTAGAGCAAGAGATGTCTGAAGCAACAGATGTCTGAAGCAAGAGATGTCTAGAGCAAGACGTGTCTGAAGCAGGAGATGTCAGAGCAAGAGATGTCTAGAGCAAGAGATGTCTGAACCAAGAGATGTCTAGAGCAAGAGATGTCTAGAGCAAGAGAGGTCTGGAGTCTTCATGTTGCGTGACAGGCGTGGTACTTCGTTTGCACGCATAGTCTTCGATGTTCATTTTGTGTGACAGGCGTGGTACTTATCTTCATTTTGTGTGACAGGCGCGGTACTTCGTGCGCCTGCAAAGTCTTCGATGTTCATTTTGTGTGACAGGCGTGGTACTTCGTGCGCATGGCATGCATTTTGGGTAGATAGCCGGCTCGCGAAATGCTGTGTTTTACAATGGAAAGTGTGCTGCTGAGACGTCGAAGGTAAGCTCTGCGAAACGGCGGGTCCAGGCTTGCCTCGGGCTTGCCCCGGGCTTGCAGCGTGTGACTGTCGTCAAAAATCGATGTTCAGTGTTCATTTTTGAAGGAAGAAGTCTCGCACGAAAGCTTCGTTTTCAGAACGATCTGTGTGACTGTCGTCACTTTT
>VSDK01026352.1:80386-91280 GCA_009767595.1 Symbiodinium kawagutii | reverse complement strand
CAGTTTTGAAGGAAGTCTCGCACGAAAGCTTCGTTTTCAGAACGATCTGTGTGACTGTCGTCACTTTTTGAAGTTGACAAGTTGAAACATGGAGGAAGTCTCACACGACAGCTTCGTGCCGGAGACGATCTCTGTGACTGTTGTCACTTTTTGAAGTTGACACGTTGAAAAATGGAGGAAGTCTCACACGACAGCTTCGTGCCGGAGACGATCTCTGTGACTGGTGTCACTTTTTGAAGTTGACAAGTTGAAAAATGAAGGAAGTCTCACACGAAAGCTTCGTTTGGAGAACGATCTGTGTGACTGTCGTCACTTTTGAAGATGTCAGCGTTCAGTGATCTTCATTTTGTGTGACAGGCGTGCTACTTCGTGCGCATGCATAGTCTTCGATGTTCATTTTGTGTGACAGGCGTGGCACTTCGTGCGCATGGCATGCGTTTGGGGTAGATAGCCGGCTCGCGAAATGCTGTGTTTTGCAATGGAAAGTCGGCTGCTGAGACGTCGAAGGTAAGCTCTGCGAAACGGCGGGTCCGGGCTTGCCCCGGGCTTGCCGCGGGCTTGCCTCGGGCTTGTCTCGTGTAACTGTCGTCAAAAATCGATGTTCAACGTTCATTTTTGAAGGAAGTCTCGCACGAAAGCTTCGTTTTCAGAACGATCTGTGTGACTGTCGTCACTTTTTGAAGTTGACAAGTTGAAAAATGGAGGAAGTCTCACACGACAGCTTCGTGCCGGAGACGATCTCTGTGACTGTTGTCACTTTTTGAAGTTGACAAGTTGAAAAATGGAGGAAGTCTCACACGACAGCTTCGTGCCGGAGACGATCTCTGTGACTGTTGTCACTTTTTGAAGTTGACAAGTTGAAAAATGGAGGAAGTCTCACACGACAGCTTCGTGCCGGAGACGATCTCTGTGACTGTTGTCACTTTTTGAAGTTGACAAGTTGAAAAATGGAGGAAGTCTCACACGACAGCTTCGTGCCGGAGACGATCTCTGTGACTGTTGTCACTTTTTGAAGTTGACAAGTTGAAAAATGGAGGAAGTCTCACACGACAGCTTCGTGCCGGAGACGATCTCTGTGACTGTTGTCACTTTTTGAAGTTGACAAGTTGAAAAATGGAGGAAGTCTCACACGACAGCTTCGTGCCGGAGACGATCTCTGTGACTGTTGTCACTTTTTGAAATTGACAAGTTGAAAAATGGAGGAAGTCTCACACGACAGCTTCGTGCCGGAGACGATCTCTGTGACTGTTGTCACTTTTTGAAGTTGACAAGTTGAAAAATGGAGGAAGTCTCGCACGACAGCTTCGTTTGGAGAACGATCTGTGTGACTGTCGTCACTTTTGAAGCTGTCAGCTTTCAGTTATCTTCATTTTGTGTGACAGGCGTGCGACTTCGTGCGCATGCGTCATCTTCGATGTTCATTTTGTGTGACAGGCGTGGTACTTCGTGCGCATGGCATGCGTTTTGGGTAGATAGCCGGCTCGCGAAATGCTGTGTTTTGCAATGGAAAGTGCGCTGCTGAGACGTCGAAGGTAAGCTCTGCGAAACGGCGGGTCCGGGCTTGCCGCGGGCTTGCCCCGGGCTTGCCGCGTGTGACTGTCGTCAAAAATCGATGTTCAACGTTCATTTTTGAAGGAAGTCTCGCACGAAAGCTTCGTTTGGAGAACGATCTGTGTGACTGTCGTCACTTTTGAAGCTGTCAGCTTTCAGTTATCTTCATTTTGTGTGACAGGCGTGCGACTTCGTGCGCATGCGTCATCTTCGATGTTCATTTTGTGTGACAGGCGTGGTACTTCGTGCGCATGGCATGCGTTTTGGGTAGATAGCCGGCTCGCGAAATGCTGTGTTTTGCAATGGAAAGTGCGCTGCTGAGACGTCGAAGGTAAGCTCGGCGAAACGGCGGGTCCGGGCTTGCCGCGGGCTTGCCCCGGGCTTGCCGCGTGTGACTGTCGTCAAAAATCGATGTTCAACGTTCATTTTTGAAGGAAGTCTCGCGCGAAAGCTTCGTTTTCAGAACGATCTGTGTGACTGTCGTCACTTTTTGAAGTTGACAAGTTGAAAAATGGAGGAAGTCTCACACGACAGCTTCGTGCCGGAGACGATCTCTGTGACTGTTGTCACTTTTTGAAGTTGACAAGTTGAAAAATGGAGGAAGTCTCACACGACAGCTTCGTGCCGGAGACGATCTCTGTGACTGTTGTCACTTTTTGAAGTTGACAAGTTGAAAAATGGAGGAAGTCTCACACGACAGCTTCGTGCCGGAGACGATCTCTGTGACTGTTGTCACTTTTTGAAGTTGACAAGTTGAAAAATGGAGGAAGTCTCACACGACAGCTTCGTGCCGGAGACGATCTCTGTGACTGTTGTCACTTTTTGAAGTTGACAAGTTGAAAAATGGAGGAAGTCTCACACGACAGCTTCGTGCCGGAGACGATCTCTGTGACTGTTGTCACTTTTTGAAGTTGACAAGTTGAAAAATGGAGGAAGTCTCACACGACAGCTTCGTGCCGGAGACGATCTCTGTGACTGTTGTCACTTTTTGAAGTTGACAAGTTGAAAAATGGAGGAAGTCTCACACGACAGCTTCGTGCCGGAGACGATCTCTGTGACTGTTGTCACTTTTTGAAGTTGACAAGTTGAAAAATGGAGGAAGTCTCACACGACAGCTTCGTTTGGAGAACGATCTGTGTGACTGTCGTCACTTTTGAAGCTGTCAGCTTTCAGTTATCTTCATTTTGTGTGACAGGCGTGCGACTTCGTGCGCATGCGTCATCTTCGATGTTCATTTTGTGTGACAGGCGTGGTACTTCGTGCGCATGGCATGCGTTTTGGGTAGATAGCCGGCTCGCGAAATGCTGTGTTTTGCAATGGAAAGTGCGCTGCTGAGACGTCGAAGGTAAGCTCTGCGAAACGGCGGGTCCGGGCTTGCCGCGGGCTTGCCCCGGGCTTGCCGCGTGTGACTGTCGTCAAAAATCGATGTTCAACGTTCATTTTTGAAGGAAGTCTCGCACGAAAGCTCCGTTTTGGCAGGCTGTCGTTTTCTGTACAGTCTCTCTTATCAAAACGCTTCAAAATCGCACTTTTTCCGCTTTGGCGCTGGGAGTCTGGTTTTGGGGCTTGGATTTCTCGCATTTTCGCTGGCTTTCGTTTCCTGTGCGCTTTTGCGTATCAAAATGCTTCAAAATCGCACTTTTCCGCTTTGGCGCTGGAAGTCTGGCTTCGTGACAGTGACAGATGGTTTTGTGTTGGTGGTTTTGTGTGGTGGTTTTGCGTTGGTGGTATTGTGCGGTGGCTTTGTTGGTGGTTTTGTGTTGGTGGTTTTGCGCTGGTGGTTTTGTGTTGGTGGTTTTGTGTTGGTGGCTTTGTGTTGGTGGCTTTGTGTGGGTGGCTTTGTGTTGGTGGCTTTGTGTGGTGGCTTTGTTTTGCTGGTTTTGCTCTGGCGGTTTTGTGTTGGTGATTTTGCGCTGGTGGTTTTGTGTGGTGGCTTGTTGGTGGGTTTGTGCCGGTGGCTTGTTGGTGGGTTTGTGCCGGTGGTTTTGTGTGGTGGCTTTGTGTTGGTAGTTTTGTGTGGTGGTTTTGTGTTGGTGGTTTTCTGTTGGTGGCTTTGTGTGGTGGTCTTGTTTTGCTGGTTTTGCGTTGATGGTTTTGCGCTGGTGGTTTTGTGTGGTGGCTTTGTGTTGGTGGTTTTGCGTTGGTGGTTTTGCGTTGGTGGTTTTGTGTTGGTGGCTTTGTGTGGTGGTCTTGTTTTGCTGGTTTTGTGCTGGTGGTTTTGTGTGGTGGTTTTGTCGCGCAACAGGAAGCACAATTTTTTTGAAAGAACCATTCCAACAAACTATAGGCACTTTTGCCTCTGAATTATAGGCCACTGTTTTCTTTGACCTTATAGTGCTTGACCTTGGGAAACTTCCGCCCCCGGCTTGCCCGGGTACTACTGGTATTGGAGTTTTCCTCTTCACCCAAAACTCTAAAGCATTGGCAGCATTGGATTATTGTCAACTTTTGCGGAAAAAATAGAGGGTCTGCGGCAATTGATCCACTGGTCATGCCTTCAGGATGTGCTCTGCGCGTTCAAAATCCGCCACGGTTTCAATCAGCATCTCAGCAACCGAGTTGTAGATCGACCATTCGACCTTACGACAAACGCTTCAACGACAAAGGCGGCGCCTGGCGAACTAGAAATGGACCACTTGCAGCCTGCGAAGATTTTGACGTGACAAATAGATGGATGCCAGTCTTCACTTCAATTACATGGCACCAGCATCGACCCCAAAAAGGTGGTTGCAAACTGTGAATTGGATGCTTTCAACCCAGAATAATCAGGTGGGAAAATATCTTGTTCGTTACTGCTACCACCACCACTAACACTACCACTACCAATACCACTGCCACTACCACTACCAATACCACTACCACTACTACTACCGACGACGACGACGACAACTACTACCACCACCACCACAACCACCACTACTACTAGCCTACTGCTGCAATTGCCATTGTTGCTGCTGCCACAGTGTAGGAAACAATCAGAAAAACCCGTAAGAAGACAAAGAGAGACGATTGGAAGACAAGGAGGGCAACTTACAGCGTAGGAGGGCAACAAGTAAGGAGACGAGTGGGAGACACAACAGGACAACGGCAAGACAAATGAAAGACCAGGAGACCCTGCGAAAATCCTCTCTCCCATGTCCCAAACGGACACAAGCCCAGAGCCCAGAATACTCCATCCCAGTGATCGACCCTGTTCTTGGGGGAAGACTGCAGTAGATGGATCTCTGTTGGCAGCAAAGAGGCACTTGTCACCACACTAAATGCAATCTTATCATCGCAGAATGCCTTTAACAAAACTTTTGTCTAAAGACATCTCTGCTTTTCAATCAAAACTGGAGCAAAGATACAGAGTCGCCACAGGAGATCTTTTTCTCCAGCCATGCAGCAGCAGTCTCCACAAACCACGCTTGCCTCAGCTGGGAACCTCCAAGACTCAACCACTGAAGCACAGGCAGCTCGGATTACCCATCCAACCGAGATCACGTACCTGCAAAGACCTTTCCTTTCTCCCTCGAATGTTGTCACGCTTCCCACCTTGTGCTAGTCTGTAAGAGAAAATGTGTGTGGTCGTACTGCAGTGCAGTACTTGCTACATAAATCATGGATGCATAAATGCGCATACTAGTCTGCGACAAAGTAAATAAACTAAACGATAGAGAACGCAGCACCCCTGGAGTTGACTTGTTGTACTGAAACATAAATATATATAAATATCTACCATTGTCGCCACAATTAGCACGTCGAGGGTTGGCCGAGGGGTATCGGGACAAGGACCACACTGTAGGTCCCCTACATGGCACTACTGCTCCTTGGGTGGCTGTCTGGAGTGCTGTGTGGTGGTGTGTTTCCTTAAAACTATGTTCGATTGAAAAAACTGCCAGTCTGCGAGCTCAAACTGCATTTATTCCAAACCGCAGGACGCTTTTGGGTTTCAATCTCTAGAAGCAGGGGGTGGTGGGACCATCTTCCGAAAAAAATTCTCAGCAGACACGGGTTCCAGGAACCTGGGAACCTTGGTTCCCAAAGTTTGTTGCTGCTGTTGGGTTGCAAAGCTGGGTTAATCTTTGCCTGCTACCTCCCCTAAGGCAAACTTGGTATCCCGACATGTCTCAAGTTTGTCAAAAGTTCATTCTGTTTAGGTTTCTTCAGCTTTCTGTTCAATAAGAGCTGGATATGTTTTAACATGACTGGAGAGGCCTTCCCATCTTCCCACCTTTCTCTAACAAGCAGCAATTTCTCTC
Organism: Symbiodinium kawagutii; assembly: GCA_009767595.1. Classification (NCBI taxonomy): domain Eukaryota; class Dinophyceae; order Suessiales; family Symbiodiniaceae; genus Symbiodinium; species Symbiodinium kawagutii. The sequence goes on along the minus strand of VSDK01026352.1, from coordinate 85,488 downwards.
TGACACTCTTGTTGAGCGCAGCCACTTTAGGCGACTTGTCGAAGTCCTCGCCAAAAGCTCTCCGCTAACAGGGGCTGGCATGACATGAGGCTAACTGTTCAGACCTGCGACTTGTGAGCGATCATTCTGATTCAAACAGTTCTTTGATGGTTCAATGGGGTTAGTTGAAACTGTTCCGTGTTGCACTACTTTTCCCACAAACAAACTCGCAGGTGCTTCTGATTGGAAGGCTTCCCTGGGTGCCTCCGTGAAGGGGTCGATCGTCTGCATGATGTTTTGCCTATCCTGTGGCACTGATGCTTTGGCATCTTGGATTCTGAGCTTGGACAAACCGTCAAAGAGCTCCCGCAGACCACGACCCGATCTGAACAAAGCAGCACGGAATGCCTCCTTCTCCTTGGCAAAAGAGTCCAAACATTTCCGGATGTCCATGGGTCCGTTTGCATGTTCCTTGTGATAATACCATTTGAAAACCGTGTTGGCAAACAGCATGCACCGTGTTGAGGTGAAGGATCGCAAGTAGGAATTGAAGCATTTGACAGGTTGGATCACCTAAGAAGAAAATAGAAGAAAGCTAGAACAAAGCCGTTCAGAGGCTAAGCGCGTGGATCGAGCCGCAAGGGGCTCCAAGCAGTCAGTTGACTGGGACCGAACCTATCGCGCCCAACATATCCCTCGTAATAGCCTAATTTAGCTCCGAATAGGCCTCATGTCCTGAGATAACCCTTAAGTTAACATAGCTTGCCACCGAGCCCTTCTGCATGTGTCTCACCTGGCTCACCAAAAGCCATCATGGCCATCGACCAGTGAGTGGAGGACCCTTCGTGGTAGGAAGCGATGGCGCGAAAGGTCATCTTGATCTTTTTTGCTTGCTCATGATTTTGCATTCGCAAATAGAGGTTTCAAAGATCACTAAAGATCTTTGAGCGGACCCCGTTGCCGGAAGCCTTGGTTGGGATAGACTCCTCATCATTTGTTTTCTTCTCCTTGTCTTTGTCTTCACTCCATGTGGTATGTTTTGTTTCGTCGCCACCTTTTGGTTTGAGAGGGACTGATCTTGAGTACAGAGTTTGAGAGGGTTGATGGAAGACTATTTGGTTGAACCTTTCAGTTTGATAAGGGCAAATACTTTTCTGCCTAGCATGTTTGCCAGATATGGAACGTTGAGTGGGGTCACCCACAGAGTCTTCCCAGGACCCTTTTTGGAATCTAACTTGGGCCGGTCCTTTCTCCAAGCAACAGGTGCGAGCATTGGTATCCCTCGACCTGTCCCGTCAATCACTATGTGATCTTCAATGAACCTTTTCAATCTCTCTACAGTATGGAATTCTTTGCGCAATGCTTGAACGGAACCTCCAAAGCAAAACAGGGAGCAAGGTTTTCACATGGTGTCTTGACCAGACCCTTTTACAATCCACAGTTCTGGCACCGACTCGATTACCCTGCCAAGCACTCCCTGCAGCAGCAAACAATAGCCGCTATGGTCCGCCGTTAGCCAATTGCTTTGTGGCCCGCCCAGAAAACATGTTCCGAAGCCACAAAACTAGAATGTGATTTGTGCCTGTCCTTCCTGCCTTTCTGAACCAACCAAAAGTAGCTTTCGAAAAACATTGCTTGTTGTATGCCATGTATGCATCGTAAAACGGCTCATCTCAAAAGGAAGTTGAGGAAGCCAGGGGCCAGCGCTTGTAAAACAGGCGAAAAAATGCGAAATTGGAAAAGTTTCACAAGATATCTAAAGTATTCTAATAGGTTGTCTCTAAAGTTTCTTGTCTTGCAATTTCGGTGGTGTTGAGCTGCTTTCAGTTCATTACTTCTTCACTCTTGAGCTAACCTAATAGCGATCGCTCCAGATCAAAACTTCTCTAGGAGACTAAACGTGCTTGATCAGGAAGAAAAGGAAGCGCAGCAGCCAGTTTGATGTACCAGCACTCAATCAAAAATCCAAAAAGATTGCCTGAAACAAATGATAAGTCTCGTCTGGAGGCATCAGAACCGACAACTCCTGTCATCAATCGCACAGCTCCAAGTATGGCGGGAGAGGAGTCGCTAAGGGCTGCAATTGATTCAATCCTACAACTTGAGAAAATGTGCCATGTAGATCCATGTAGCTTACTTCTGGTCTTCAACCAGTGGGAAAAGGGTTTTCTTTTGATTCATAGACCTGTAATGACTGATCTGCTGGACAAGCCTGCAATGCCCAAAAGAGCTGCTGAATGGCCACAAGCTCATTGATTGACAAGTGTACTGATTATAAGTTCATTCAATGGAGCTTCATCATGTTTCATCCATTTCTGCCAGATTTCCAAATTCAAAGGGTGCGCCAGCCTTCTTCTCCATCATTGCATGGCTGAACTCGAAGACGCACCAAACCCTCTGTATATACAAAGGTTGTTGCCAAGGGCTCATCATTGCCTAACAGCAGCGACGAGAAGGCAGAAAACACCATCCCAACCCTAGCCCTATCAAATACAATGATCCCAAGACAAGTGAAGATAGCGAAGTCCCAAAGTACCAAAGCGGTTTCAACAAGAATGTGTCTTGCACAGCCAAAGAAAATGCGATCAAGAGATCACTGTGTGACGTGCAGAGAAGTCGTTGACGATAAGCACACATAGGTACCGAAAATCGGGAAAAGGCTTGCGGCCTGTTGAACTGAAATGGCAACAGGAACGGAATAGTTAGAAATCGCATTGTGTTGCTCGTTCTTCCGATTATCCTACATCTACGCGATGCACAGAGATGACATCGTGAAACTGAGAGATTCATGTGCAGCAAGGGTGCCAAAATGTGGGAAACGCCCTCAACACGTTGGCTGAATGCCGCTCGGAAGATCGGGAAGGGCACTAGTTTTCCATCAGCCTGCGCTTGAGACAAGTCATATTAGGGATGATATGCCCTCCATTGCCCTCCTATGATCCTATGTTTCAAAAGGCGTCTAAAGACTACAAGCACATGAACTGGTTTTTAGGGGTTTGTGTGCAACACTAGCTTGAGGGTTGGGCATTCTTAACGTTTTGCCAAACAATGCTCAAATCTCATTGAGCGGATCAATGACACATTTGTTGCCATCAAGAGTAGTACCTCTGTCACCACCCTCCGCCCAGAAAGAGCTTCTGGCCTACAACTACCCTCGAAACGAACCTATGAATTCGTCTGTGAAACTTATAGATTTTCCAGCTATCATGGAATGCACTGTGAATACTGGTGCTTGAACCATGACTCAACCAATTCACCATCCAGTCCACCATTCACCACTGAAAACAAACTTCCACTTCACTACACTTTCAAGTGGATCCAACGGTGCTCCTGGGCTTCCTTCACGCGATGCTGGTTGATGCAGAGGCAACAAATCCTCGGGGGGCTCGGGATTGGTCTTTTGGTCTCTCTTAACGAAGGGAAAATCCATGCTGAACTCAAAAAGGTTCTCAAAGCTTCATGAACTCTTCTGTTCGTAGTTTCATGAAAAGTTGAACGATTAACTTCACAAGTTCCGCAACAAGAACTTTCACATCATCAGAACTGTGACTCTGGATGACACATCCTCCAGCAAGCGGCCACACGTACTTGTGCACACCAGCGCCAAGAAAGTCCGTCAAAGTGTCTGCGATGGAGCCCACTGAATATCCCCAGCTGTAGGATAGCATGAATTCCGATTTGTCAGCATCAGGTCCTCGCAACTCAGAGGCAAATTGAAAAATATCTGTTTGGTCCGAGCTTGAATCTGCACTTGGTTGTGTTCAGTCGCCGTCTACAACAGCTTCATAAAGTCATATGTCGGGAAAAAATACACCTCGTGTTGCCCGGTGATGCTCCCCTACATCATTCCACTTTACTATGCAGGAAGAAGTCTTTGACCCAATCTCAACGATGAAATCTCATGAAATCTCATCATGTCATCCCCAAAGTCACAAATGTGGAGCACAGAAAGATCAACAAGTTGTAAACACGTACCTGATTCCAAACTGACCCCCAGTGTCCAGCTATTGAATCAACGTAGGATGCGCCGGGACGTCCATCTCTTGGGCAAAGGATTCCCTCACCTGCGACAGCGATCGATGGCAATATGCCACTTCTTTGGAATTGGGAACTCTATGGAACTCTAATGGAACTCTAATGGAACTCTTGACTCTATTCATTCTATTGATTCTATTGATTCTACCTGCTGGAAACTTTGGCTTCGATATTGATTCTATTGTCGGTCGCATCGTGAGATTCAAAATGACTACCCGCAGCCATTCCCTTGCAGACCAATTGCCTTTCTTGCGGATCACATCTGCTTCAACTTCATACACTGGAGCAGTGCGATCGTGGCCGGCACTGATCACCTGCCACGTCACAACAGCTTCTCGCCCATGCGCCCTTTGCATATCGGGTGTGCCGATGCTGGGTCATTTGGGGTGCCTTCACGTGGAAGGCACTTGTATGAAGGTCACGCAAGATCAGAATGCTAAATTTGCGAGATTTGAATTGAACCAGAGTGTCCAAAGATGTCCTCAATGCTTTTGATACCAAAGTGTCGATGTCCAAAGCACTGCCTCTTTGATGAAGGTGCTCGCGAAGGACAGGCAGCTAATGCCCCGCAGCAAATGCCCAGGACTTCCCGAGATTTGGTCAAACGGTTCCACACATTCGGAGTTCTCTGGGTCGAAAGTCTCTTCTGGAGCAACAGCGTGGCTCCGGAAACAGCTGCACAGCTGCATGCCGCACCTTGGAAACTCCCAAAGTCACTGTCAATGTTGACTATGTTGATGATGATGATGATGATGATGTTGATGATGATGTTGATGATGATGATGATGATGATGTTGATGATGATGTTGATGATGATGATGATGATGTTGATGATGATGTTGATGATGATGATGATGATGATGATGTTGATGATGATGTTGATGATGATGATGATGATGTTGATGATGATGATGATGATGATGATGATGATGATGATGGTGATGATGATGATGATGATGATGATGATGTTGATGATGATGATGATGATGATGATGATGATGTTGATGATGATGATGATGATGATGATGATGATGTTGATGATGATGATGATGATGTTGATGATGATGATGATGATGATGATGATGATG
>VSDK01026352.1:62318-77318 GCA_009767595.1 Symbiodinium kawagutii | reverse complement strand
TCCCTACTAGCACCAGCACTAACCTTGTAGTTGAGCCAATACAGCCTTCATGTATTTCCTGCCGATCAACTGCTCCAATTGACCCTCTACTCTTCAACTCTCTAGACTCTAGACCTTGAATCTGCAAAAAACTCGTGATGATCTTTATACTATAGATTCAACCCAATCTTTAATCCATACTAACTCTTGACTTACAGGACACCTCGACCGGTACTTCCTGAGTGTGGAGGCAGAATCTGTTCAAATCAACACCGCCCAACAAACCTTCTAGCCTGCATCCAGTGCAGAGGCGTCGGGGGTCGACAGCTGCAACTATCGCTGTGATCTCTGTTTTGTCAAAGCCAAATCGCAGAATCTTCCGTTTTTCTGAAAAAACTTCTGCCTTACGTCATCTTTCTGGCTTCCAAAAAAGCGGGCGTCCCAAGCTGCGATCCCATGGTGCCTTTGTATTCAAAGCAGATCACATTTGGAGCCCGGACTCTTTCCGCAACTTGGACTTCGAACCCGCACGGCTGCTTCCTGGCTGAGCTTTCTGCATCCGGGGGATGATCTGACATGCCACCAATGGTCCACTTTCATCAAGTTCCGACATATTGGCCCACTGAATTAAAACAACTGCATCTTTGCGCAATCATCCCAGCAAGTGCTGCCGACATTGGTTGAGTTGTTGTTCGTGTCGACACAGATTGATTGTTGGAGGTTGCGTGTGAGGCCCAAACATGTGATATTCAAAATACGCGGTTGATGCTACACCCGACTTAGGATGGAAAATAAGAGATCCCCTTCCACGGCACGTGCCTTTGGATGCCACACTTCGACTTCTTCGATTGAGATCATCGTGCAGGCCTTCTAGAAGGAAACCCATAAACTCCTGAAGGGACAAAGGAATGCAGAATGGTGAGATGTGAAGAGATATGAAGAGTTTCGGATTCTGGGAAGAGAAGCACTAGTGAAGAGATGTGAAGAGATGTCAGGAGATGTGAAGAGTGAAGATTCATGTTTGGTGTCTTGGCTTTTCGTCAGCTTGAGGAAAATCCGAAAATCCTCACGAGGTAAGCAGTCACATAGCAGCTGACCAGCAACGATACGACTGGATTTCTCAACTGACTCCAGAACCATAAGGGGCAAATGTATGCAAAAACCCAAATCAACATCCTTGTCTTGAAGTATTGAACCTGACTCTGCTGCAATGAATGCAGTGTTTCATAAGATCAGATGCCGGATCTGCTGGATGTTCTTCCATGTTCATCTCAGAATTCAAAATGGACCCGCATCATCCATCATCATCCCACATCCTAAAAGGAGCTCCTGGGCATCATGTTGTTCGTATCCCGCAAATTGCGGAGCAAATTGGTCAATCGTTCGTTTCAGATCCCGAGGGCTCACCACTGAACCTGGGCCAAGGAAATGCGTCACGTGACCGACATCCGACTGTATCCGACTGCATCCGACTGCCAGGATACTCTTTGCCGACCACAGCTCCAGGAAGACCAGGCCGAATTCTTGCGCCAACTTCCCCTGCAAGGATGCACAAGTGATGAACGGTGCGCGGACATTTCACCTTTTGGTTTTTTGAGCTTCTCTTCAGCCCGTGCAATCGAATTTATTGTGATGTCCTTCTGGAACTGATCCGTCACTAAACGAACCTCATCTTGCTGATCTGTATTGCATGGAAAATGGTTGCGTATATATATATATATATATATATATGTATATATACATATGTATATATATATACAATAAATGTGATATCACATATGCGAACTGCATATAAAAATACATATGTCTACATACGAAAGCTCCTAGAACTTAAATGATAGAGAAAGAAGCGAGACATTTTCAAGGTTGAAAGCATGATGCTAGGTCCGAGTTTGCAACGCTTGGATATTTTCAGGGCTTCAGCCACTGATCAGCGCTGTCTTCAGGACTTAAAATGACGTCGCTCTCCCTGAATCATGTTAAGGTGCTTCCTTGTCACCGCGAATTCTGACTGAGGATACAGATGGCAGGAGGGTAAAGAGGGGAGGAGACTACTGGACTTGGGGAGATCATCATAATCTTTTACTGGAGTACTATGGAGGACTGAGCAGTTGGGTTTCGAGTCGACTTGTGATAGTTGCAAAGCATTGTAACGCCTTCCACCACCTTCCACCCGTTGAGCCTTGGAATGGGATTTTGACCGCTCATTGGTCTCACGCAAGTGCTGCGAACAAAGAAAGTACTCCCGCCTCGGGAGAGCGCCCCTCGAAGTCTCGAAAAGTGGCTCCAGTTTCATCCAAAAAAGTGCCTCTGCATGTGCCTCTGCATGTGCCTCTGCATGTGCCTCTGCATGTGCCTCTGCATGTGCCTCTGCATGTGCCTCTGCATGTGCCTCTGCATGTGCCTCTGCATGTGCCTCTGCATGTGCCTCTGCATGTGCCTCTGCATGTGCCTCTGCATGTGCCTCTGTTTCGGGCACCCTCTTTCCTTCCGCTACAATCAGCTCTTGCAGTTGAACTGCCGTGTTCCATCCAAAGCCCGCCCTTCGCCCTCCGTTTGCGACCAGAGCTACAACAACGGCGTATTCGCCAAACACTGCAATGTGGCCTCGGTGCCCATGGTTTCTGGAAATCGTTCAGATCAAGTCCCCTTCGGCAAACCAAAGCTCGCTGGCTTTAGTCGCCACAGTGCGAAGGCAAGAGGCACTGGTGTCTTCAAAGTGATGTGGCAATGATTGAGTTGCCGTATGCTTCAATTTTTTAGAAGCCAATGCCTCTAGTGCAACGCAGGGGTGAGGCCCCGGGCATTCATAAAACACGTGTTGCCCAAGTTCTGCAGACCTGACCACTTCAGAGATCCAAGTTCTGCAACAGTAGTTGGATCAGAAAATTCAGAGTCAAACTGCTTGCCTTTCAGGCAAAGGTCACAAGCTGAAGATCAACCCTAAACCGCATTTGTAAGGATACACGCACACACAGACACATGCACAAGGACCTGCAATCAAATGTTCGTGCAGGCTCAGTTCTACATGGATCAAAGGTGTGCAGTGCATTGCTTCAAAACTTACTAAGCTGATCTAAGCTGAGACTAAAACAACTCTTGGCCAAACTTACAACCATTCGAAGAGCAGACTCCCCATCTCCCAACCTGCAGCTCCTGGTATGCCTGCAGTTAGCCTCAGCTAATGGCTTGCTGTCGCAGTCTCTGTTTCAACCACTCTTTCAAGATAAGGCGGTTCCAAAGAACATGTTCAAATGTTTCAAATCAGTTGGAACATGTCGGCACAAGGAAAGGCTTCTGCAAACCAGTCGATGATAAGCCAACTGCAACCAGCGGAGTTTTTGTGACATTCAGATCTGAGACGGCTTTGGTGCAGTGCAACACGAAGCCCAAAGTAAGCACTGAACTGCGAGTGGTCACCATCACCACGTTCGGTATCCTGTGGATCGGCCTCAAGAAGATCGTGAGCAAACTATTTGCTCTTTGACTTCCTTTGACTTCCTTTTTCATGCTTTTACGATCTTTCACGCTTGAACATCAGGATCAAGCATTCACACAGTTCATGAAAGCACAGTGACCAGTGCTTCAACGAGGGCCCGACTGTGTGGGTGCCCAAGGGTGCCAAGCGCTGAGTATTGATCCACTCATCTGACTTGTAAACTGTGGAGTCAAAGTGGACCTTTACCTGCCAAGCACGCCGTGCTTGACGCGGTGCGTGACGCCATGCGTGGCCTCTACTTGTCGCAAGTTCCATTAATCCAATCAGGTGGTGGTAGTGGTGGCACTACTCGACTGTTTGTGCCCAAAAATGTGGTGGATAAGAACAATACCCAGAATTGCAATCGATCACCCAGTATGAGTTCCAGAAATTCTCCACATATGTCAAAGAATAGGGCCTTGGAGTACTGAAACCACCCCCAAGCATACATATTCTGCTATGATATCCATACAATCTATGCAAAGATGCTATGACTTCCTATATGATACCCACAGAATCTATACACTATCTATACACTATACACTATCTATACATTGTCATGTCTGGCGGTTGAAGGACCTGCGAAGGTGTCGCAGTCTGCCGGAGCACAACGTCCACAATGGTTCCCCGCCTCGGTACCAGGTTTGCAGTGACAGATACTTTGAAGTGAAGCGGTTCGAAGTGTTTTGCACTAAAAACGGAGTCAAACTCAGAAACTAAGAAACACGTCTTGCTTCGCTAAAAACTCCAAACACTAAAAAACTAAGAAGGAACTAAAAGAAGGAACTAAGTTTTCGGTTGTGGCAAGCTTGGTATTTCCAACTTGGCGCATCATTTCGCATCACTCCCTGTCCAAGCTTAAGAGTTGCGGCTTGCTGTCCTATGGGGCTCATCCAAGGCCCATCAAAACTATGGGACAAGCACCAAGCCGCACCAAGCCGCTCCAAGCCGCACCAAGCCGCACCAAGCTTCCAACAACCATTGTCCTGTACCAGCACCCTGCGCCTGGGCACAATGCTGGCAACTGCTTCGACGTGAAAATCCATGACTTCATGACTTCAACAAAAGTCTTTGTAGTGCCCATCCAGCGAAACTCTGGCCGCTTCCAGAAGCTTCCTGAAAATCAACAGAAACCACTGGCTACGTCTATGCACACACTACATATGTATATAATATATGTCTAAAACCAAATATGTGTGTAGATATGCTGTCTATGTATACTCCTGTGCAAATCCGCTGGGTTTTCCAAACCTCGAAAGGTCTTGTCTTTCGTCCTTGAAAGGTTTTGTACTTTTAAACTATTTCTACCTTTCCGTTGGCTTAAAAGCACGCTGCTACCACGGCAACACTTTTTTTCTTCCTCTTTTTGTATCATGTCATGTGAGACTTTTGGCAAAGCGATCCTGTGTGAGATGATATATATATATATATACATGCTCAAGTCGCAGCAGTGGCGATAAGTCGGGTAAAGAGTTCAAAGTATTCAACAACAATACCGTCAAAAGATGTTAAGAGTTCAAATAAGAAGTCCAAAGGCATTGTCTCTGCGTTTCAAAGAGTATCGGTCCAGAGTCGGTCATGGATTACTTGTTCCAAGACGCCACGAGCAACCAGTCACTGAACAAATAGAGTGAGAACAACACCAAGACACCAATCCAGTGAATCCAAAGCACACCAAGAGGCGTTACACATGTTGACATGTCGCTCCAGAAAGAAGAGCACCAAGTGCGTCAGTATGCCGATTGATACCAGCAACATCCATAGAATCAATTGCAGCAGCAAGTACATGGCGTAGCATTGAGTGCATAGAGGCAAGAAAAATTTGCATAGCAGCAATTTCATGTGTACTGTCTTCGTTTACACAATGGCAAACCCACGAAGAACGACATGCAACGGATGCAACCGGTGCAACCGATGACCGCAAGAATGGCCCCCCTGCCGTGGCACCTCCACTCGATCACCAACCTCAAAGCTCTGCCTATCATGAGCCTCGAGACCAAGAAATTGCAGTTCCGCTTCACTCCAACCTTACGACCAATTTGACACACTAAGACTTTCGATCTTTGATAGTTACTGTTACTTTGCGTCGTTTCCGTTTAGTTGCTGCACACTGTAGTTTTGGAGCTTTGGGGTTGCTGCATCTCAATTTACAAGGAACATTCATTATGTTACTTATTACTTTGTTTACAACGAGAACTATCAACTGATGCTGCTCCGACATACCGACCCTGGCAAGGTCTCAACAAACGCTTCAGCTCCAACCACCGCAAGTTTCACCAGCACAACTGTCGCCTCTTCTGTCACATCTTCAGCCTGCGCTATGCAGCCAAATCGCACACTCTACAAGCCCAGGAATGTACTGAAAGCATAGGAGCATTAGTTGAACTTGTGGCAAAAACCAAGATTAATACGATTGGCCGTGACACCCTTTGAGTTAGGACTAATATCTGCTTTGAGGACACTGAAGTATTTAGTCCCGGAAGAGTTGTTTAGCCAAAGTTTGAGAGGCTAACGAAGGAGCGCACTGAAAAACCAGTTCAGTCCTAACATTTCCCCCCCAAATGTGTTCCCGTAAGCGAAGCGTTTGCCTCTGTGTCCATTCGCCGGTCACGAGGCCTCGGTATTTTCGATTTCCATCGGCAAACAGCGAGGGAGTCAAAATCTCATGAAAGAATACAGTTCTTTTTAGAGTGCAAAATGAAGGAAGTGATATATGACTTGGTACATCAAATGTTTCATGTCGTGAGTTGACTCTTTAGGAAGGTGATCCACAACGCAAATTCAACGCATGGTTCCCATTCCATACTTGAAACCTGGGCTTCGCACCACTCAGACTCCTCTGTCATGGTTTCCAGCAAAAATGCACCAGCATCCCAGCCCTGACACAGCTGGGAGTTGGTCTTGGTTGAAGTTCTCCAAAATTCATGTGGTCCATGGAATGCCTTGGGGGTCTTGGTTCCCAACCTTGCCCTCCAAGAACTCATCCATGGTCAGCAGCGGGTTTGGCACCAAACGCCACTGCTCTCCTGGCCGGAAGAGCTAGCCGTAGCCTGTGAACATTGTGCTGAGGAAAAGCCAAGTACCAATTACAAGAGTAGCTAAGGGGCGAAGTGGCGGGTCACTGGAGGATCTGCTGAAACCCAAATAGCAAGCTGTCTTCCAGGGCATCCAAATGGCATTCCACCAGCCAGGCTGTGCTGCATCAAATATTCCATCACATACTGTGTACATCTTTTACTACCTCTTCGTATATTCATATCTTTCATTCTGAGTTTCAGCATTCAAAAGATTAACAGAAATCTCAAGGGTCCGACCAACATTTCCACCAAGGCACATTGGCGCTGGAGCTACATAGATCTGTGCCAATCTGTGCCCGTGTTGAAATTCCGAGCAATGGCTCTGTGAGAACGGTCCCAACTCGGTCCCGGTCCCAACCCAAAACGGATGGACCTTTGGAACGATGCCAAAGCCGAGACCGTTCCACTGGTTTGGATAACTTCTCTGCCAGCATCAGAAGGGTCTGGGCGGTGAATTCTGCTTGAACGAGCACAGCAAAGCACAGTAAGTCAAAGCACCTTAAGCACCTTGTACTTTACCTCTCAAGTTCATTGTGCAGGGTATTGCAGGGTCATGTATGTTCTCATGCAGGGTCAGTTTATGTAAACAATCCTGAGCTCTGTAGTGCTCCAAGACAAAAAATGGACTGTATTTCAGAGAACTAGGGGTGGTATGTACTTGAAGGATAAATACCTACTGACAGTCTGCACTTCAAAATTTGAAAGTAAATAATTTCCTTGTCGGCACCTTTTCACCTTGGACAATTGGACCGGTCATGGTAGCCACTGCTGCCCCTGCAACAACAAACGCTCTTCTTCTGCCATGACTAGACATGTAAGCCACCCTTGTCGATGCCCCGCTCCTGATCCAACGTGGACTGCTTGGAAATGAAGAAGCGTCGACCTTGTTGCATTCTATTGATTCTCTATTGATTCTCTATGAATTCTCTTTGACTTCTCTTTGACTTCTCTATTAATTCTCAGTTGATTCTTTCGTAGTTCTCTATCAATTTCTATTGAGTCTCTATTGATTCTCTATATCATTCGTGATTGCATTTGTTCGTGCGAACGCCATGTGAAAGCCTCAAGTTTGCTGAGCCTAGTAGCTAGCTATCAACTGATCTCTCCAAGCGGCTGAACTGCGGTAGTGGCTTGCCGTCGTTGCCCGCCACCACCTAGACATGCAAACCAAGCAAGGAACACAAGTAGCGGTCCACAGCGAGCAAGCGGCTGGGCCAGGATGGCTAATACTGATCTACAGCTGGAAATCAAAGACATACATAAATCAACATGAACATAAACATGAACTTAAACATAACCACATATATTCAACATATATTCATATAATTTCATATATGTATATGAATACAGTACACATATTGTAAGTATCTGCTATGTGATATAATCTCCAATGCCAGGAGGTTGCAAACGCCAAGTGCACCAGCGAAATCCCCAGCAAGCACGGCAGCTGGTGCGCACCACCAGAACCAGTGCAGGATAGAGCTCCACCTGCCACTCAACATGAGGAGCACATGCAACGCATCTGGAGTTTGGTGTTGCCCTTCCAGTCCCCTCCAGTCCCCTCCGGTCCCCTCCTGCATGTGGCGATCGCGGCCCATGCAAATCACCTTCCGCGGCAGTGCTGGCCCACCTCCGTACCTCAGTAGAGAGACGTAGTCATCCAGTCCCTATATCTGCGAAGCAGAGACACTGCCATCATATCTACTGATGACTATGATTTGAATGCGTATACCTGTCCAGTTTATACACACAAGTAGAGATCAATGGCATGGAGTAGGTCGAAGGCTTGCTGGAATACGGATTTCCAAGAGTCCGAACCATTCGACCAGTCGCAGCCACATTTCCTCTGGAATCAGTTCCTGAAGCTGCCCATCATGGAAGGCCACTTCGACACTCACACGCATTGGTGTATCGAAGTATGGACGCAGCAATCCATGTGTGTGTCTATCTATCTATTTATCTATCTAATCATCTAACTATCTAGCTACCAAAACAACTGACTATCTAAGTATCTAGGCATCGAACTATCCACCCACGTCTGTATATATCAACATCTGTATGTACGCTGACATTATGTGCGAATGTATGCAACATCTGCATGCATTTGGTAGGTAGGTAGATAGGTATCTAGGTATGTAGGTATGTAGGTATGTAGGTATGTAGGTATGTAGGTATGTAGGTATGTAGGTATGTAGGTATGTAGGTATGTAGGTATGTAGGTAGGTATGTAGGTATGTAGGTATGTAGGTATGAAGGTATGTAGGTATGTAGGTATGTAGGTAATGTAATGTAATGTAATGTAACGTAACGTAACGTAACGTAATGTGACGTAAGTAATGTAATGTAATGTAATGTAATGTAATGCAATGTAATGCAATGTAATGCAATGTAATGCAATGTAATTAAATGTAATGTATTGTAATGTAATGTAGTGTAATGTACTGTAATGTTATGTAATGTCATGTCATGTCATGTCACGTCATGTTGTATTATCTTATGTTATGTTATGTTATGTTATGTTATGTTATGTTATGTTATGTTATGTATGTATGTATGTATGTATGTATGTATGTATGTATGCCTGTATGCATACGGGTATGCATGGATCTATGGATGGACGGTTGTGCGTATCTGTATGCATCTGTATGTGTATCGTAGGTACCTGCAAATATGTCTACTTGTTTGCATGTTTTCTTTGTGCAGATGTTTGCATTCATGCATATCATTGTCTGTGCCCCCCCAGCGGCAGCTTCAGCTTCTGCAATGCACAAGCAAAGTTAGGGCGTTGTTCAAGTGGCTCAGTGACGTGGTCCAATCATGTCAAATTGATATGTACTGTAGCTTGTACTGTGATTGAAGAATGATGTCTAGGGGCCAATTTGCTGATTCTCTTGTTCAATTGGCAGGGCTTCCAGTAATACCCGCTTTTGAGTTTATCACAGCCATGGCACAAAAATGATTGGAGTTCTACTTGCATTCCGACATGAAGAATGTGCTGGCGCATTTACCTGAGAAAGGGGCTATCATCTAAGGTACATTTGCCCTCCATCCCTGCCTTATAGCACTGAATCGCGAACATTCAGCGGGATTGGTGCTACTCTCTCTCTCTCTCTGTCTCAACCATGGCAAGCGTCAAAGTCCAGATGCTCAACCAGGTTCATCCGTAACTCACCCTGCACAGGCAGACTCAGTGTGTGACCCCCAGTTTGACTGTGCTGAGGGTTTGCGTTTTTGGGTTTCAAGCCGCAGTGTCGGTCGCATTCGCAATCGTGATTCATCAGCGAGTACAGTACAATTCAGAAATTGCAATACAGCAAAAAGTCAGAAAGTCAAAAGGTCAGCACATCAATCACTGACATCAAGAGCTTTGATGAGATGAGATTAGACCCAATGTGTGGAGATCAGAAAAGATCAATTGACATCAAATTAGATGATATGTCAGATTTCGGATCCACTCACTCCATCACTCGAATGCAATCTGAATTGGTCCTTGTGCTCCCCCTCCAGGTCTGAATTATCGATCTCTGGCGGTCGAGCTGGCAAAGTTTGGTAACCACCAGCACCTCAGCCAGACAAAACCTGTAAGAACCTCAGAGAACCTGTAAGAACCTCCTCCAACGCTGAAAGGATGAGGAAACTGAGAAATCAGGCGGCTTCTCTGGGAGCCGCTCCAAATTGCTGAGAGATGGTCAACGGAGCTCGACGATTCGGTAGCACCACAGTGCACCACATATCAACAGGTCTCCAACAGGTCTCCACACGCTCGCTCCAGAGTTCGTCCCTGCCTGAGCTTCGCTGTGGATCAGGGGGATGTTGGCATATGGGACTCCAGCAACTTGAACAGCGACTCTTGAGGCAAAGAGAAGGGGTACAATTATATAGATTATATAGCTAAGTTCAAGGACCATGAAACAAAATCTGATACTTATCGAAGACTATGATTCCTCAAGATCGGATACTTCCTCAATCTTCCTCACTTCCTATTACAAGCACCGTGACAGCGTGTATCTTTGAATTGCAGTACTCGGAATGGTCAAGCAAATCTGCAGGCTTGTCAGATGCGGCCACTTGTCTATCTTGTCTATATATATATATATCTATCTATGCATTGCAGAATTCTTGCATGTTTCTTGTGCGCAACATAATTTAAGGCCATAGAACCATCCTCATCAGCCACAAGACAATCATCAAGTTGGTGACATGAACGTACCCATGACACCTGGTGGCAAACTTGACAATTGAAACTGTTTCTGTTTGATATGAGATCCATATGTCGTTCGGCTACTTGGCACAGTCTGGCCCAGCCCTATGCAAATAAAACTTTGTCACAGATTTGGAGCCTAGGATGACTACTGTCCAGCTTGAACTACTTCACCATTTCCAACCCATGTGGAAGTGTCATCAAGTGTCATCGAGTGTCACCGGTCTGTGAGAATGGATCCATTGTTGCGCACACTTTTCCGTGGTTCAAGACACTTGGATCAGTGGAGCAATACTGTCCCTTTCACAACTGGAGACCCCTCCACAGCTCAACCACTCAACTCATGCTGGCGCCCCCACCCGCTAAATTGGTGCCGAAGAGAGGCAATGAGACCTGCATAGGTTTTTGCACGAGGTTAAATTTACGATACCCAAAAGCACAACAATTGTGAAATGGGAACCAACGCGATATAAGCAGGTATTTTGTAGCTAGTACTCAGCGTGTACTTGTCAGTTCTACTGGCAGGTGGATTTGAGTGTGTTGCTGAACCAACTGAACTGAATCTTCACGCTTCACGGTACGTTATGCAGTTATACAGTCATGGCAATTATTTACTCTTCCAGAAGTTCACATTTTCCTTCAACATGACAAAGCGGAAACCTCCAAAGCATTGTGTGAAATACAAAACACCAGCTGACTGTCTCTGCAACGTGCTTCTGTTGGAAAGCCCTGTCAAGTGCCCTCACGCCAGAATCACCAGAATGGCACCGTTCACGATCTGGCCAAGGCAGTTTGAGTGAAATTTTGCAACAGATCGTCTCACAATTGTCCTCCTAATTCTGTAGTTTCCGCGGCCACTAGATTTTCTGATTCATCTTCTGTTGGCACAAGACCCAACAGCCAACTCGTCGCATTGAAGTATCGACGGGTTCCATGACCTCTGGCTTGTTCTGGAGAGTTCAGGGTATGCCTGGACCACAGCCAAGGTCTCACAAAACACATTGGTCGTTGTACAGACATCGGAGCCACATGATGCCACATGTCCTCAAGATTGCGTCTCGGTCTGAGCGACCCCGACGAGGATGCCACACGACGGCGGGTGGGAAGGCTCCTTGGCTTGATGGCTGAAACCGGTCCGAAACAAGAGATACTTAGAAACAGTTCATATGAATTCATGACTTGCAGGTGGTTTCTCGGAGTCGGACCAACCAGTGTAGGATTTCCACACTTGCAACCACTTATGGGAAATGCAGTACCTGGAACTCAAGGCTGAAGTGTCTGAGAATTTATGCTTCAAATTGCGATCTCTTGATTCCTTCCGTCCCGAACCTAGATTGGACAAATCTAAATTGGATCTTTAAACAACGCAGCAGGACAGCAAGGAAGCAAGACCTTCCCAGTAAGTTTGAAAGCAACAAACAACAAAAGTGAATGCATCCAGCATCATTCAACCATAATCTCATTCTTGCTACACTGAGAGCCCCAAGTAGAAGTTATGCTGTTGAAACACGGAGCAACAGAAAGTATGTCCGCGGCATTCAAGATTTCGATTTGGTTTCGGACCACGTGCATCCTTCTTGGAGAACAGGGTTGCGGAGCATGACATCCTGACACATGCAGGAAATAAGGACAACACCAAACGCCGATCATGTCTGTGTGGTGGGTGGGCGGGCGGGCGGGTGGATGTGTGGGAGAGTGTGCACATTGACATGTCCGTGGAGAAAAAAATCGAAACATGCCACCCACCAAAAACCGATTCAGTTCGGTAGATCAGAACATCAACATCAACGGCAGCTACGTGCAAGGATTTCTAGTGGTTTGATTTGGATGAAAAAAATGAGATCCGGTGCGGCAAAGCCTCAATGAGTTCATGAAAAGTTCTTAAATCAAAACCAATGTGATGAGGTAATCGTTTTTCACACGTCCGTTTGAACAATACTAAGAAATTACCAGCGACCGTTCTGCAACCATCCATAGGAATGAACAGATGTTTCTAGGGATAATCTGTAAGTGTTCATTCAGTTGCTAGGGATACGAGACATATCTAGGAATCGCCCACCGAGATCATTGATTCCACCCACCTCACAGACTGCTCGCTCACGCTGCGGAGCTGGCACCTGCAGAGTTGAACTCGTGAAACCACTGTGAAAGCGCCAGAAGTGTCTCCCTTGAAAAAAGAGAATCAATAAATGAATGAAAAATGAATAAATAGATAATAAATAAATGAATAAATAAGTAACACGAAATGACAAGAATTACTTCCTCAAGAAGAATAAGTGATAAGCGCGAGATGAACTTGCTTCAAAGTAGGCATGCAATTCTGTAAGCATGCAATATGATCCATCTTCTCCGATAAATGCTGCTAAAGAGAAACCATTTCAACATCCTCATGGATTGCAGGTCCAACGTGGAAAATGAGGCGAATCCAGAAAGGGTCTACAGCAGAAGACCTTTGATTTGTGTTCGCTCAAGGTTCTCCAATGAAACCGTTTCTGTACCTCCGCTTTGCCAAAAGAATCCACTCCGTTGTCTTTGAGAACCATTGGATGTCGGCAGTTTCTATCTCTGCACACTGCAGAAGTGTGCTCTGGGTTTCCGAACCAACTGGAAGGTGCACAGCAAACTGTTCAAGCCTGGAAGGTGCAAACCAAGATGCTGATTGTAAAGAGACACAACTGCTATCTTCCAAAGGCAACTGCCGCTCATGGAATTCCAAAAAACATAGGCGGCTAGGGTTAGTACTGCAGTAGGTTCTGTGGTTCTAGAGTTCTATCATGGTTCCGTGCTTAAACTTGGTTCGTTCACCAAAGTCCTGAATTAGGCTGCCCACTGCTCATGTTCTGCGATGCCCACCTGCGAACCAGAATGTCACAAACGCTGAAATCGGCCAACTGACAATGTGGATTTTTGGGTCCTTAAGTGGTGCTGTTGTGGCCAATTCCTTTCTCGGGAAGATGACTATTTACAAAGACAATTGCTTATAGAAAGTTGCAACTTAGCAAGATTGGTTCACAGCAGCTTGTACTGCCCGCCGGTCTGCTTGAAAAGTCATTAAAACGGTCGTGAGCCACAGATGTGAAAGTGTGACTGACTTCAGAAACATGTTCCAACCTAGTGAAAGGCGGTAAGAACTTGGTGCCTTCTTTGTCAGTGACTGGACTCGTGCCTACGTAAACAGGTCCTTAAAGATGTGGATTTGCTCTAACTCAATGATTAACAGTGCATATCAAGTACAGCACCAGTGCCCACTTATCAAGTGCAAGACCATCCATACCTTGTGCTGATTGGGTTCAACGAATAGCGGTGTTGCATGTTGCTGTGAATTTCAGTGGCTCAAAGTGCTTTCAAGCGCTTCCGATTTCCGATGGATTGAGACCCCCAACTCATAGAAGCGGTCAAACGGCAAGGGCTGAGAGCTATTCCCAAGCAACTCCTGTTGGGCTGCAATCGCTGCACCAAACCTTCCAACAAGAGCTCTATTAATTGTATCCCTTGCGAGGCCTTGCATTGCTTGAAAAACAAAACAGAAAAACTCAATCAACCTGGCCCTACTGGCTGGTTTCACTCCGTTCACAGTGTATACGTTTGCAAATCTGTTCCACTGTCTAAACTCAGTGTGCCCACCACTACAAATTCTTCAGGAAATGTTGATGTGGCTCTGAGCAGCATCTTGTTCAAGCTGCGAGTCTTGGCCAGGACAAGAAAGGACAATAAAGGAGAATTGAAAAGACTCTGATAATTTCTCCTCCAGATTTAATCTTATTTGGTACTCCCTCAAAATAGGGGACCAAATAAGCTAAGGTGGTATCCCCAACAGCAAGAGCCACAGATTTGAATGTTTCCGTGCGTATTTTTCTTTGCCGGAAAATGTTATGTAACAAAGAAATCTGAGGCATGATCACGATGGCATGTTGAATTTGTGTAAATTTCGCCTAGGCTGCTTCTGCGCAATCTCCTGCTTTACTTCCAGAACGTTCCTGAACTTTCCAGAGCCTTGCCTGGCAACTGCATCGGAACTCCCCACAACATTTCGGAACTTTCGGAACCTGAGACTGGAAGCTGCACCGCAACTTCCCGAAACCTTCCGGAACATTGCTCTACATCTGAACGAACTTACCGGAACCCTCCAGAACCTTCCGGAACCTTCCCGGAACCTTCTGGAACCTTTGCACCAGAACTCCCCGGAACCTTCGGAACCTTCGGAACCTTCTGGAACCTTTGCGCCAGAACTCCCCGGAACCTTCCCGGAACCTTCTGGAACCTTT
>VSDK01026352.1:1922-62092 GCA_009767595.1 Symbiodinium kawagutii | reverse complement strand
CCCGGAACCTTCGGGAACCTTTGCGCCAGAACTCCCCGGAACCTGCCCGGAACCTTCGGGAACCTTTGCGCCAGAACTCCCCGGAACCTGCCCGGAACCTTCGGGAACCTTTGCGCCAGAACTCCCCGAAACCTTCCCGGAACCTTCGGAAACCTTTGCGCCAGAACTCCCCGGAACCTGCCCGGAACCTTCGGGAACCTTTGCGCCAGAACTCCCCGAAACCTTCCCGGAACCTTCGGAAACCTTTGCGCCAGAACTCCCCGGAACCTTCCCGGAACCTTCGGGAACCTTGCCTGGCAAACTCCCCGGAACCTTCCGTAACCCTGCGGAACCGTCCGGAACCTGGCCTACCATCTGCGCTGGAACTCGCCGGAACCCTGGGCAGTCCGGAACTTTCCGGAACTTTGCCTGGCAACTGCAACGCAACTCCCCGGAACCTTTCGGACTCTCTGGAACCTCCGGAACCTGAGCCTGGAAACTGCACCGGCTCACACCGGAGCTTAACTGGGCTGAAGACCCCACAAGCTTGCGCTGTTGGGGAAAAAAATTGTCGTTTTTTTCTGTGAGTGCTTGATAAATTTCATAACATACCACCATTTCCCCGTGCCAAGTCATGACAGAAAAGGGGCACGGAGGACATTTCGCTTCCACGGCTTTTGCACTCGGACCGTGTCTGTCCTGTTTCATCTGAGTGACACGGGACCAGCTCCGTTTCTGGACTTCCTGTGGAGAAGCGTAAGCTGCAGATAGCTGCAGGGCTGCCCGAAAGAGCTCCAGACTGCTGTGAAAAAATCACAGAAATACTTTACTTGGTATGATCCCCGCCACGGCAGTGACAATGTGAATTTGGAATGGTGAAGGGGGTCACAGGCACCATCGAGAGCCTAGACCATGAGCATTTAGAATATTAAACCAACCATAACTTTGGAACCCCTGTGGCTTGACCTGAAGCGGGAAGCCCTCTCTTGGCGTCGTTTTTTCATCTGATCACTGTTTGGCACCAGCCGCCTTGAGCAGCCGCGCCACTTTATCATGACCTTCTTTGGTGGCCCAATACAAGGGTCTGTAACCGGACAGGTCCACGGAGTTCACATTGGCACCGTGCCGGATCAAGAGCTCCACCACTTTAAGGTGACCCTTTTCTGCGGCCCAAAGCAAAGGAAGCCCAGGGCCATAAAATTTGTTCTCAGCATTCACATTGGCGCCCTTCTCGATCAAGAGCTCCGCCACTTCAACACGATCTTTCAAGGCGGCCGATTGCAAGGGAGTTTTGCCGTTTTTGTTCTTGGCCTCCACATCCGCACCCTTCTGGAGCAACAATGCCGCCACTTTGTCATGACCTTCGTTGGCGGCGCAATGCAAGGGAGTTTCTCCGTAGGTGTTCTTGGCCTCCAAGTCCGCACCGTTCTGGAGCAACAATGCCGCCACTTTGTCATGACCATCGATGGCGGCGACATGCAAGGGAGTTGTTCCGTACTTGTTCTTGGCCTCCACATCCGCACCCTTCTGGAGCAACAATGCCGCCACTTTGTCATGACCGTCCATGGCGGCCCAATGCAAGGGAGTATTTCCGTAGTTGTTCTTGGCCTCCAAGTCCGCACCATTCTGGAGCAACAATGCCGCCACTTTGTCATGACCTTCGTTGGCGGCGACATGCAAGGGAGTTTCTCCGTACGTGTTCTTGGCCTCCACATCCGCACCCTTCTGGAGCAACAATGCCGCCACTTTGTCACGACCGTTCTTGGCGGCCCAATGCAAGGGAGTATTTCCGAAGAAGTTCTTGGCCTCCAAGTTCGCACCCTTCTGGAGCAACAATTCTGCCACTTTGTCATGACCGTTCTTGGCGGCCCAATGCAAGGGAGCGCACCCATCGGTCCCGGCCTCCACATTGGCACCGGCCTTCACATTGGCACCGGCCTCCACACTGGCACCGTTCTGGAGCAACAATGCCACCACTTTGTCACGACCTTCTTTGGCTGCGACATACAAGGGAGTCTGCCCATCGTGGTCCTCGGCCTCCAAATCCTCTCCGTTCCGGATCAGTCCCTCCACAAAGTCCGAGAGACCAAGTTTCGCTGCTACAATCAGAGACCATTCTGCCCACTCGTTTTCCCTCTTCATCTTCTCCAGGTCGGAAAGCAACTCCCGGAGATTCTCATTCCGACTCTCCCTGAGCAACGCCAAGGCATCATCCGTGTCCACGCTGTACACAACATCGAAGGCTTCTTGATAATTTTTTTCGACCTCCAATTTGCTCTTCAGGTCTGCAATCGAATCCTTTGTGGCCTTGGAAGAATCGGGCAGCATATCAGCAGTTTCCTCCCCCATAGAACTTGGCTCAACACCTTCTTTTGAATAAGCCAAATTGGAGATGGTTATCTTCGGAATCTCGTCTTCGAAGGGATGGAAAAATCCATCCACCTTATTTCCTCTGAGTCCCGCCGCAGGTTGCAGGACAAGCGCAAACAACCAAATCGCGATCTTTGCCAACATGAGGCGTACGAGTGAAAAATGGTTGCCAAACAACGGGATCGCAAAAGATGCTGTATGGCTTGAGCCAGGCTACGGCAGCTTGGCTTCAAAATGTACACTGGCAGCTCTTCCTATACCCGATGAACCCCAATATCTCTGGGGAAGAACAGAATTCATGCCTTCCAAAGATGCCATGGTTATCGATTCACAGCAGCGCTGGAAACTGTGCAGCATGGCAGGAGCAACACCAGCAGGCGACACCCTAGCTCAGCTTGCAAAATGCAGAACAGCTCTGCCAGTTTTGGCAGGCACCAGAACAGCGGCACAAGATGGCAACGGCACCCTGGTTCCAAAATGCACACTCTGCAAGACAGCAGAACGAAATGGCACTCTGGATTCATAGGACACAGGCAACCTTTATCAACCTTTCCTATAGTTGAAGAACCTTTCCTATGGTTGAAGTATGTTGAAGCAAGGCCCCAATAGCGCTCCCGGGAATAAAACCAGAACCCCGAACCTGGGAGGCACAAGAGCCAGTGCCATTGCGCTACTTGGACCTACTTGGACCCACTTGGATACTGATCGCTGCGACATGCTACACCCAAATCCAGAACCTGACGAATGCGTTCATCAGCTGGGAGATATTTTTCCTCCTGCCAAAACTCTAGCAACATCAGAGCCGATGAGTCTGTCGTGAGATGCCCAGTGAGTTTATTGAACTGTAACAACTGCTGCACACTGTGAAAGCAACTCAACTCTCATCTGCTCCTCCCGCAAGGAATGCTCTATGAGTTGTTCCACTTCTAAAGGACTGAGAAGTCCATCGTCGTTGGTGTCGAACATATCAAACCTGCGCGCGCAACTTAAATATCTTTGAAACATGAACTTGAGGGGGATGCAAGGAAGAAATGTGCTCAAGTCGAATCGACTGCAGCATTTCAGCACATGGAAAATTGGGATGGCCATCTAGAACCTACTACCTCATTGACTCAGGAACCCTAAGCTACTCGTTTTCAACCCTTTGGAACCCTACAGTACAAGGCAGCCACAAAGCCCAGCTTGACACTGCACTGAGGTGCCAAACACAAAACGGATCTTTTCATCATCCGATGACATGAGGTGACAGCACAAAGCTAAGGCCTCAGCTCACCACATCTCACCACCCAAAACATTCAAAAACCACTTGGCTTCGGCTGTTCATCTGCCAACTGAGTTGCCAACGCAGCAAAACTCTTTAAAATTCCTTGGAGGTTTGCAAAGGTCGACCAAATGTCTTGTAAAGTCGAAGGAGTGGCAATGCTGGGAAGCGTTCTTGCAAACTCCAGCGGCGAACACCACAGCTTAGCCGCTTGCAGCTTTCCAGACCCATCGGTATCAAACATGCGGAATGCCGATCTGAAACAATGGTTGGCAAATCCTGCAACAGGCCCCGGTGGTACGAATGGACCCACGGATTGTCACTCGGAGAATGACATACGGTGCTGGCGATCGGGTTAAAAAGTTTGCAAACATATACAGTATACACTACTTACTCGGTACTACATTGAATTCTTTCCTATATATATATATATCTTGTCAACGCAACTTCATAGGGGGGTAGATGTGATAACTCGGCGAGCTACACTGCAAAATGCCTGGGGCTTTCAAGGCGGTGGGTGGTCAAGGTAGCAGGTCCCCGCCTGAAGTTCTGCGAACAGACTATAGAAGCCTTTCTTGTCAAGCTCCTTTCAGAGTCAAGAAATTTCTCAGAAGGAAATGGATCGCCAGCTAAATGAGGATGCGGCAGGAATCCTACCGTCACAGGTGTTCGTAAATCTGTTTATTGTTACAGCCACTGGAGCAACAATGAATGAATCTACAAGTGCCTTTGCCCATGGTCCATTCAGCAATACCAGCTAACATGCGCAGGAAGTCTGAAGTTTATTTTTGCTACTTGTCAAAACACCAGCAGCGATATAGAATTCTGGTGATCACTTTCAGGTTACAACCTCTTAAAAATTGATAGCCGTTCGGTTTTTAGAGATTACGAATTATAATGTAAAAACCATTGTCCCAAATGACAACCCATTGAGCTCGATTGTTCTGAAGTTGTCAAGCTCCTCTTCTCCTTCTCCAGTAGCCTTGTCTCAGGGCGAACAAGACATTTGCATTTTCTGCTGTCTTCGTGAGGTCTTTGAATCATCGAAGGGAAACTAAGCTCGGTGCACCACAAAATCTTTGGGCTAGGATCGATCACCACAGGGCTTATGGTGGAACAGAGAGTGCTTCAAACGAATTGGCTTTGGAAAAGGTTCATGATGAATGCAAAAGCCAACTTGCTCACTTGGGCTGAAAATTTGCGCCAGGTGCTGCCCCACACATCCTGCCCTGCAACCCACCTCTAAGAACTTCTTTCGCAGGAACTGCACATGCGATGGTGCCCAACCTTTGCATCGTAGCAGCTGGATCGACTGGGCAAGGTCTGTTGGCTGTAGATCAATCGCATCACAAAGAAGGGTCAAAGAGTATCATGTCACTGTCAAGTGGTACATTGTTCGATTGATCTTTTATCTGCATCAATCTTTACCAGGTAGCAACCCTTCGACTTTGGAGCACTCTGTAGCTATGAGTATGGATGAGTTTTTGACCGTAAGCCACCTCCTTTTGACAGAGTGCTGTATGTTTTTTGTCTGCTTCAAGAATGAGTGTGCGCAAGATGCTACTCGTACACATAGTGTAGAATACTGCATTTCTGTCTAGTGCACGCTGCATATTTTGTATCGGTATTCTTTCTAGATCATACTGGACAGAACCTCCTCAAGCATTGCACCCCTTTCGCACTGCTTAAAACAACATACTGCATAGGGAGCAGAAATGGCTTTGAAAAAGCTTAAGAACAACTTCAAAGTCCTCACGAAATCCTTGAGCGCCGTCCTTTTGAAAGCCACAGAAAATCCTAAACAAATTGATACTGTTAGATAGCGAAATTTCTGGGATATCTCAAAGCCTGTTCGGCTTTGTCAATCTCGGAAACTGCATAAATTCTGAGGATCCTCAACTGTAGAACGTCTTGGACGCCCCAACGATCTAACAAAAGGTTGATGGTGTCGAAGTACCAGTCCTCTCCCAACCTCAGTGGAGACAGTCACATGCTTCTGCAATAGTTGCCTCCTTTGCCAAAACATAAATGGCCATCTCATCTCAGGAAAACAGTATGAAAACATATTAAAACCTGAATGTTCCAACTATCTGTTCGTTCCCCGTAAGGTACCCGACAATGTACAAAGCCATGTCGGTTTTTGGATTGCTGGTTGTTTGTTTGGTCGGTTGGTTGGCTGGCTCGCTGGTTGGTTGGTTGCTTCGTTGCTTCGTTGCTTCGTTGCATCGATTGGTTGGTTGCTTGCAAATGCTTTTGAGCTGAGGCTGTTCCTACAGTGACAAGAGCTGGGAACTGCATTGCAGTGGCGTCTGATGATGAAAGCTTGGACTCTCAGGCAGATTCGGAGCTGCGGCATCTTTGTGACTTGTATCCTGAAACTCTCACATTGATTCCGTTGATTTTCACTCCTGCTAATCTGCCAACACGCCCTAGACTTTTTTACTGCATGACTCGTAATTATCACTCCTCCGGCCCACACGCCAGACCATCAAACGCAGCGAATGCATGTTGGACGCCAGGATACACATCGCTCGAGCGGGAAGAGGCGATAAAGCCCCGCAAGGTGGGGTGTAGCCTTTCCCAGAGTTCAGAGTCACAAAGTGTGAGAAATAGAAAAGTGTGAGTTCTTCAGAGTCGCCAGGTGAGAATCGGTTAGAACATAAATGTCTTCCCAAGACCTCAGCAATGAGCTCTTGAAGCTAGAGGAACTCCTATAATAGACTGCTTCCTACGGGCCACATGTGAGATAGGGAGAAAGAATCATTCACTGAGCATATCCTATGCCAGAGGCATTCCACTGTTTCGTTGCCCTGCTGCCTTCATACGACATGAGCTGCACACCTGTGAGGCCGTCATTGGATATAAATTTAATCAACTGAAGCTCGTGCCTGGGTGTGCTCGTGCACGTGCCCATGGTGACCTCTTGAGGAGAGGAAGAGGAATGGATGGAACCGGTGGAGTGGAGAGAACAGATAGGAATGAACTTGAACAGAGTTCAACAGAGTTCAACAGAGTTCGTGGAGTCCAAACTGGGTCCTTTTCAATGGAAAGATTTCTCTATTCTGGTTCTGCTTGAAAGCACTGTGCTACTGCGCTTCATTTTGAGCCCCTCAGGACTGGATTGGAGACCCAACCACGTCTCCGCTGGAAACTGAAGAATCTTATAGATCCTTTTGTGCGGGTGTGAAGACGGTGGACTCTGGGCATCCTGATACTTCTCTTCGCTTTGCTTCCTCCCCCCAAGATGTTGCCTTCACGTTGCCACTGCACAAACGCCTCATGGCACCGCAGCTGAAAGACTGACAACTCAAGCAGCTGAAAACTCTCCATTGCCTTCACCACAGCGGACATCTGATACGAAACGCCCAACCGTTGCTACGACTTGATAACGCTTCCTTCGCAAAAACTGCGGACGGCACCATATCGGTACCCCTCGAATCGGAGGGGTGCTGAATTGGGGAACGCTAGGCCAGGCAAAACACAGATTGAGCCAAAGGGAACAGAGCGCAGTCAGCCATTGGAACTGTTCCAACTTTCAAGCAGACATACCAAACCGGGTTTGGCAAACCCTGCAAACGCCAAGATCTGATCCGTGTCAGGGGTACTGGACGTAGTACTTAGTGACTTAGTGACTTCGTGGTGGGTGGTGATCCGTTTGCACATTTCCTGTGACGTCTTCAAGGTGCCCTGTCTTTTTCCACTCTCACGCGGCTGCTGGTGACAGGACTGGAGCAGTGGGAGGGGCGGGGCCAGCCACTGCCTAGGCTAGCGCTGAACAGGAGAGACGCGACTGGATGCCACTAAAAAATGGAAGAAATGCTTGTATATGCTTATACAACAAATTCTGAAGAAATTGTGAACATGACAGAACGTGCGAATATGACAGGAAGAAAGTGTGAAGAAAAGAGGACAAAACTCAACATCTAAATCTCTCTCCATTTCTGAGCTACAGTTGGTCAAGGCAAAGCAATTCAACCCTGACAGCATCACAAACCAAATCATTGCGCAACTTCTGTCCTTCCCAACATGGAATGCAGCAGTTGAATTTATGTAGTGCAAGCAATGGCCCAACATTGACCTTGGTCTAGCCCAAAATAGTTTCTAAATGTTTCTAAACTGGTTTTCCTTAGCGTTTTCATATTTCTTCAATTTGTTCCCTTTGTTTCTTTACTCAATGGACACCTTTCAACCCGGTCGCTTCCATGGCACCTCGAAAGCTTGCGGGTCCAAACTTGCCCCGCACCCGATCTGTCATCTCGATATTGAAGCACATGGGTCAGCATGGTTGAGTGGGATTCTTGTCAGTCGTTGGAAAAAGGCTGTTATTTCACAGAAAGCTCAAATCTTTGTAAGTTTTGCCTTCCCGTCCCTTGTCCCAGGTGAATTCTGCAAAACGTGTGAAAGTACGCTTTTCTTCTATTTCTGCAGGAGTGAAACATTCTGCCCATGAAATGCGCTGCTGTTACTTTTTCACCCCATGTTGGCCAAGTGAAAGAAAACAACTCAGTTGAGTAGTTTTTCCACCACAAGGCTTTTCTGCAAAGGATTTCTGAGAAGGTATAGATTTTTGTTACCAGAAATCGCAGCACCATCTCAAGGTGTTTGTGGTGAGTCAACACTCAGCTCCCCCCTCCACATTCCTCGCGCCACCACAGTGGCCCCCACTGGAACCTGTTGGAGGCGCACAGGGCACCCACTGAATGACTTCTGACTCATGACGCAGTGTCATCCAACCCGCAGCTCTTTGATGGAATTCTACGTGCAGAATCTCGTAGAACTCTTATCCTTTTGACCAAAATCAACGCTTTGTTTCGAGCAGGATTACCTCATCACTGCATGTCTGCAAGGTGCGGGCAGTCTGCAGGCTGTCTGCACGCTTGCATGTGCCAAGTCATTTCAGTCACTATTGGATCCAGTAGAGTGGTCCCTGCGGCTCAGAACTGCTGCTCCGCACCTGTAGCACACCTTCGCCCTGCCATGCACCTGCATGTGCCTGACAGTCCTGCAAAGGCAGCATAAATCTTCTCAGTTTCCAATAGCAACATCAGCGCAATACCCGAATGACTTGTATTCACTCAAAGTTCCCATAGCGGAACACTTTGATCTTCTGAATCTTTTCCTAGCTTCTGCTGAAGGGGAATATCAGCTCATCAAAATAATGGGAAACTTGACAATATTGATCCCAACTTAGCTTCTGCCATTCGAGAAATGCGACGAAACTGTGAAACCCGATGAAAAGATCGCATTGAAACTGGCTTCCAACTATTTGCCTTTGCTGAGTCACATGATACACAGCCAATTCATAGCCTACCCTGAGACGGTCCGCTGGCATACCACAGCGCAACTCGCATTTTGGCTGTGGGCATTGCTCAGTTGGTTTACACCTGGGCGATGAGAACCACCTGGGATATGCTCCTCATGGCACATTTTGGACATTCTCAAGTTGGGGGTTTATTAAAATAGGAGACCTCTCAAAAATTGACGGTTTATTACTAGGAATGACTAATATCGGACGATTTAGGGGGTCCTCTAGTTTTAAAGACCACCAGTTGAGTTTCAGTATCACAAGGATTGGCTTTTCCATTGCAGGGGTTCCAACTCATGATCTTTAAGATTTTTTGGATTCCTGGGGTGTCGCTGATGCCTGATGTGTCGCTGATGCCTGATCACGTGTGATTGTCATTGTCACTGTCAACTGCTCAAGCTTCTGACTGCGCCTCACTATCAAAAGCAACATTGGAGCTTTCTTCTCTCATGTTATTTCAGCTCTGAGGAAACAAAAGACGGGACAATTGACTTATCAAAGGCAAGAACCTCATCGAAGCACCCCGTCTAGCTCACAGCAGAAGCAACAAGAAACCCTATACTGCGACTACTGAAAGGACCCCATTTCAGTAGCTTGGAAAAACACAAGCTTTGGAGGACTCCAAGTGTTCACTGGGTCCTCATCACTGAAACGGCCAGAACTACCTACTCCAAATCGCAGGGATCAAATGAAACCTCTTAGCATTTAATGACATTGCCATGACATGTATGTATGTTTATGTATATGCAGTGTAGACTTATAATATAAATAGATATATATATATATATTCAATATATTTTTTCATAAATATATATATATATAGTTATATATATATATAGTTATATATATATATATATATACAGAGGCAAAAGAAGACAAAAGCCTGCACCAACCCCCAGCAAAACATGTCTTGAAGGAGCTTGATACTAGGTTTGCCGAGCTGCTTCCATTCGCACATTGGATCGGCGCAATTGGTTTGGCAATCCTTCGCAATGATTCTCGCAAAGTCAAAACAAGCCAATCTCCAGCATGAATTGGTCAACTTTACACGGCTCATTTACATTGGAGCCAATGCCATCCACAGCCATTTCATTGAGCTGTTAAAACGCGTTTGCCAATTGTTAGGCTTTGACAGAGTATCGTTGCGATCCACAAGATCTGTTTCACTCCGCAACTCATCGCGTGATCTTGCTGTCGATGTCGCCTACTTTCTTATAATGTGCTCAGAACTAGAGAAAAATCCATCGGTATTTGTTGTATAGCATTCTATGGGAAATTTGTAGATTGGCAACTATTGATTGTTTTCGTTGGATCCAGGTTGTTCGTTATTGAAATGATTCGCAGGGAAACCTCTGACCCTGCATGCAAACGCTTCTCCTGTTGGCAATCCACATGACAAACTGGCTCTCCACAAACCTGCTCAGAACCGCTTCGTATCCCTTTGCCAGTGATAACGGGACACTTGCTTGAGAAAATAAAATTGTGCAGCCAAATCGCCTATGTTCGAGCATTAGAGTACCTAACGTAGTTTGTTCATGATGATGTATACAAACGTGCAGTGACTCCTCACTGGCCAGGCCCACTAGACCTGTATAGATTTGTCTTGTCCCAGAGCGTGACAATCACTCAATGGCTGACAGGCAAAAAATCAGTGAACTGGGCATCCACGCTGTCTTGCACTTGCCACAGTTCTCACCGTTTTCGCAATGCTTTTCTGGACCTCATTTGTTCACACTGCTCTGCTCTTGCATGCAGTTTTTGTTGAGACCAAATTGCTGTGCACTCCACTCAGGTAGACCTGCTTGCCTTGCTCTGACCTAGTATTGCTAGTATTGCTATATATATATATATTGGAAGAGGCTTTCAAAGGGCCACTATGAATTGATTCATTCATACAGGCTGTATCACAGTTGAAACATATTCCCTCTTTGTGTTCAAAGCATATAGCTATGGACATCCATGCACCCATGGAATCCCCGAGATACATTGGGACCTCATTGGGACACATTGTCCAGGAAAGAGAAGAGGCCACATGAAGAAGCGCAAAGGTGCCCCAGAATCCCTTGAGATCATGACAAATCACTGCACATCGCGGAGCTTCGCATTTCTGACGGTGCGCAAAATCAAATGAAGTACGAAAGTCCGAGGATACTTGGCCACTTGTGTTGTATCATGCATGTGTTCATCATGTGTCATCATGTGTATGTGTATTTCTCTGTATTTCTGGGTGTTCATGTTTCCATGTAAGCAGAAAATTGCAAAGCTTCGCCTTCCGAACCTGTGCCACAACACGAAGATCAAGTGGTCTATTTGTGTTTCGGCTTACTAGGTGAGAAGCAACGTTATTCAATTGCAAAGTCTGCATGGCAAAGCCTGAAATCTCGTGAGATTGTCCAATAAGATTAAACATTGATGAATGCGTAAACTAAGTAACATGCAAGGATATATGCAGTATGTCAACAAAGCTATGGTGTTGAAGATGAGAGAAAAGTCGGTCCTGCACACACTTGCCAGGATTGACTGGCCGGCAGCTAGTCTGACACTTTGGAGGTGCGCATACAGGTTCACACACCTCACCCACAGACAAACCATAGTGTTTGAAAGGGGTCACAGTGGTGAAAGGTCAACATCATGGATCATCATGGTCCAGAGATGTCCGGAGTTTTAGTCTTGAAGAAATGATCTCAAACTCAAGCAAGGCAAAGACCAGTTCGTTGGGCTGAAAAGGCTCATGACTACACATGGTCTGCGCTGGCACCTCCTGGCAGCTTGCCGTTCCAAGGCATTTCCAAAGGCACCTTTTTGGAGCACAAAAAAGGCAGCACTGGATCAGCACTGGATCAGCACGGGATCAATGACTTTGGCTACCGGGACAGAGCCCACAACTGCTACAAGGGATGAGAAAGTATCGGTTGGTCACGGTTGCCTGTGCTCATGTGACTGTGTGTGTGCACGCGTACAACTGCTATGGCTGCCAAGTGAGCCAACACGGAAAAGCAATTAAAAAACGTGGATCCTGACGATGATGATGATGATGATGATGATGATGATGATGATGACGATGAGGATGACGATGACGATGACGATGACGATGACGATGACGATGACGATGATTATGATGATGATGATGATGATGATGATGATGATGATGATTATGATGATTATGATGATTATGATGATGATGATGATGATGATGATGATGATGATGGTGATGGTGTTGGTGATGGTGCTGATGATGATGAGGAGGAGGAGACGACAACGCCGACGAGAAGGAGGAGGAGGAGGAGCAGGAGCAGGAGGAGCAGGAGGAGCAGGAGCAGGAGGAGCAGGAGGAGGAGGAAGTAAGAAGAAGAACAACAACGAAAATAAGAAGAACAAGAAGAACAAGAAGAAGAAAAGGAGGAGCAGCAGCTCAGCAGGATGCCCTTCCATGAGTCTTCTTCGACAGTTGCAAACTGAAACCAAGTGCGGGTTCAGAAAGTACGATTTCTGAGTTGTCACTGCAGCTGGGATCCAGGCTTCGGGTTGCAAGGTGCATTGCCAGCTGTGCCATTGCCGGCACCTTTCCTGAATGCAAACACTGTCCTTCTCTGCACGATCTCAAAGTAGCCACAGGCTGACAGGCTCTTCTCTCGTGCATAGAAGTATACAGTGTGTGTGTGTGTGTGCGTATGTTCAGAGAATCGGCATGTACTGAATTCTGTAATAGCTTTGTCGAGACCCATTTGGCTAGCAGCAAATCTTAAGCAAGACCTGCCTTCATGCTTGTGTAAATAAACAGCCAAGTAACTTCAGGTGACCATATCCAAGTACGAGCACTTCAACAATTCGCGCAGACCCAAGAACAGCATGAACATCAAGTCACATTCAGTCACACCCTTGTTTTGGGAACTTATTTTCCACATCACAGGAACTGAGAGCCCACACGATGCTTTCCAAATGCCCTGGCTGCGAAAATATCTGCGTGGAAAGTGGATGAAAGTGGAAGGCCCCGAGAAGCAGTTCCGGCACTTCCCCCGGGTCCTTCACCAAAGGATCGCTAGACTCAGCCCATGGTGAGGGGCGGACCTCGTGCACACAGAATGAAAAACCGATGACAGGCAGAGCGGCAGAGCTGGGGTCCAGGCTGTCTTCAATCGATTGCCTCTGACGATGCAAACCTTGGGCCAAATTCACAAGGACCCAAACATGTATTGTGTCCAAACACATTTCTGGAATCATTTCTTTCATGACAAGTGATACAAGAAATCAAGAATCAGCCACCACCCGGAAGCTGCAAAAATAAAATGTTCTTTTCCTTGGCCATGCACTGGACGGCATGGACTTCCATCAATGGCGCGTTCTAGAAGAAACTGGGATAAATTCGAAAGCGTGGACCGCAGCGTGGATAAGATTCGCTATTCTTGGCTGCTTGCCGCTTTTTGTCATCAAGGGAGCGCAGAGAAACATGGCTGCAGTCAAGAAAGGATGCTAGTCAAGATTCCGCAATGGCAAGGACTCTTCGCTTCCAGCATAGTCTTTTGAGAACAAGCGTTACGGTGACTGGGCAGGTGCGGGTGAAAAGAGTCAGTTTTCAACCTGAAGCCACACGGGGAGACTCTCGAACCGGACCTTAAGTAGTACAATTTTGAGCTGCCTGAACTGCATGGTTTGACGTTGAGGGGCGGCAGTGTGCGGCAGTGTGGTTCGGGCCACCTGCGAGAAATGGTCAAAGCAGCAGATGTGCTGCAAATTGCTGCTTTCTTAGGCACAGCAAACGGGTACAGAAGAACTCTGTGTTAAGGGGACGGGAGCTGCAAAACCGGAACACGTGTACGACCTGTGCCAGCACCATCCTCCACTCCACCCATCTTCACCCCTCATTATGCGAGTATGCAAGTGCAAGTTGTCCAACGTTGACATCAACCACTTCATGCGCCCACACAACAGGCCACAAGCGCAAAAGCAATGGGCAGCGTCAAGGACCAAGGAGTGTCCGTTTTTGATGGACGAAATTCTGCTCGATGCTCCTGTGTGAAGCAGAATCCTGTTCTTTACGGCTGAAAATTGCCATGATGTGTTTCTTCTTTTCAACATGTTTTGTCATTTATCATTGAAAACTTGCCCTTTCTTTGTACATTTTTTATTTCATTGCTCTTCTGGTTCCTTTGCGGTGACCGTTGTGATACCTCACTTTTCCGCATCGCGGCTCTGAGAAAGGCACTAGAACTGCAGCAAGAGCTGCCCACTTCATTTTCCTTGGCAAACGGCCAAAAGGGACCGACCATTCAAAGTAGAGGAAGAGATTTTGAGGAACATGAAACCCCCCAAATGCTTGAAGCTAAGTTGAAAAGAAGTAATGTCTCAATTGACTTCAATCAAACCTAGGTCCTAGGTGTTTGAAGTCAACCTCTCCTGCATGGGACAGCAATTCAGTTCCTTATGTTTCTCAAAACTGAAACTGCAAGCAATTCTGAACCGGTTGATGCTTCGGTTTGACACTGATTTTGACTTGCCAGAAGCAAGACACAAGCAAGCTCCAGCACTTGGAGGATGTCTTGGGCACGCAAGTGATGAGATGCAATTCTGTAGGCAGCCTGTGTCCAAAGTCAATGCCCCTTACGATGGCTTTTATGTCATTGAGTGCTTTTTGATTTAGCAGCAGTCGCCTTGCAATATAAGCTATCTTTAAGGGTCAAAAGAATCACAGTACAAGACCATTTAGGTGCCCCTGTTTCAGCGTCTTTCAAGGTGGTTGCGAATCCCAGGTGCTACGGAGTTTGGGAGGGCGGCTTTCCCCCCTCGACCCTCCGGCTTTGAGCCATCAGCGACAGCGAACCTATCTCTATCCGACGGACAGTAGACTGAGATAGAGAAATAGAAATGCAACTAATAGACTAGTGTTCTCATAGAGAAGTGTTCTCTCAAAGAGAAAGAACAATTCAACAGGCAAGGTTGCAATGTGAAACTCTACGTTTGGTATGTTCAAAACAAGTGCATACAATGGTTTTATCCCGGGTGACATCTTGATTCCTCCGTATTTACGGAAGTCTGCAGGTATGGCCTGCCCATTGGCAAAACACTTTGTCTCATGATCCAAAATCAGTGCTTAGATTTGTGCTAGATCTGAAGGCACTAAGGAATCTCGTGCATGCTCTACGCATGCTCTACGGTGGTGTACAAAGGGCTTCGGAATCCGTTCCAAGTGCGAATGGCACAGTACACCCTTAACAAAGACTGCCGTGTTACTGTCCTATCAGCTACTGACCTTCTACTGTATGCAAGCCTGGCTTTATCATCGAAACAAAGCAAGTGGCCATGACACTTCGGACCTCTGTGAAATTGGTTCAAAGCTTCCGACAGCAACTGCAAGTTTGCTTCTGGCACTGGCTCGTCCCACCATTGGCCGTAAGAGGCATATCATCGGAACGAATCTCTGTGTCAAGTTGGGCCATACATGCGCAAATCCGATTTGGCCTCGAAATCTGTAACTCAAAACATTGACTTTACACATGTGTTTGTTATGTCAACTTGTCACGTTTTGTTTGCGGATCAAAAAGTACATATGCGAATTGGTGCATTTCTGCAAGAAAATATATCCCAATCTCCATGCAGGCACCACTCTTCTGCATATTTTTTCTTGGCTTTGGCGTTCAACGGTCTCTGCCTGCCAAGATGTTTGTTGATAACGGCCTCCATGCGGTGCTTTTCTATCTTTAAGTACTCACGGTACATTGAGAAACGTGAGTCTCAGGTTGGATTACAGCGCACGGTTTCCAGACAGAGTATGAAAACGTATGTGTGCACAGAATGTGTATAGAATATGCATGAATATGTAGCCTACACTGTGTCCACCCTGCACATTCTTGCAAATCAATTTGAGACCAGCCTCTCACCATCGACTTGCGCCCCTGGCACAGCTTTCTTTGAGACAAATGGAATTTGGTCAGAGGAGTTCATTTCTACAGAACTTCCACACTTCCTATTGTGACATGTTCTATCACTGTGCGAATTCCTGTGCTTCAGGCTATTTCAAGCTGCTTGGGTCTTTTTTGCTTTGGCCAAATTTCACAAGTCTCGGCAGTTGCTCCTGCCACGCGCACGCTTTGGAGGTTCTGGCTCCGGCGGGCCTGGCAGCGAGAATGGAGAATCTCTCGAGAGAACGTACTCTCTCTCTCTCTCTCTCTCAATCGTCCTCTTTCTCTTCAAAGGAATTCCAATACCGATCTACTACGAATTGATCATAATTAGAATTCAGAATGTCATGCAAATCTACTACCACTGATCAATTCATCCAATTCCAATTTAGAATAGAAAATTACTACTGATCCTAATACTGATTTCTAAAGCTAAGTTTTAATACTAATTCTTGATGAGAAGCAAACACTAGACTGTTCAATACAAATTGTTCAATGAGAGAGCAGAATATATGCAGTGTATGCTGTATGCAGTGATAAGCCAAGCAGCATGTACTTTTTGATTGGGTGTCTTATCTTTGAGACAGACCTTTCCTTCTACAATTCTCCTCAAGAACCCTGGTTGAATAAATGATAGGCCACAAAAACCTTGTCCGGTATATGGCTGTGGGTCAATACCCTGCCTATAATATATACATACATACATGTATATTTACCCCAGGTGAACATCCCATAGATGACCCGAATAGTCTCACTGTTGGGGTCTGAAAGGCTACCCATTGGTTAGTGAGGGAGATTGCTCCAAAGCCATATCTACTCTGCCAATCTATGTGAAAGGAAGTTCCCCCAGCACGCCGACATCGCCTGCACCCGGAATATGTGCTGGCTCAAAGCCAGCACCTCCACCACTGCCTCCTGGACCAGACTCTGCCAGACTCGATTTCTTAGAGAACTGCAGAGTCTGTTCAACTTCAGACTTTTTTAGTTCTTAGAGAACTTTAGAGTCAATAGGACTCTACAGGACTCATTCCCGCATTTGGAATGCTGTAATACTGTGAACAAAGAGGTGATGCCAACGATCAAGTTGTCTGTTCTGTCAGTGGTATGGTATGGGCACGTCTTTCTAGTCAAGCGTATTTGGAAAAAAAACAACGACCCTGGATCAGGTCAAGGCTTCTCACACTTTATTAAAAACAATGGTTGCTGTATCCCAGGCGACTCCTGGCTCATCTCCATCTCTGCCTCGCCCAACTGACATCTGAATGCTGAGTGTTCCTACCCTCGAGGCACTGAGGCCCCACTTGTCTTCAAAACCTCTGTAGAAGCTTCTTTTTGTTAAGCCTCTTTGCATCTCTTTGTCCATTTCAATTCGTTGAAATTCCATGGTACTATGAAACTATTTGACATCACTGCGTCTGCATGTGTTGCAACACCTTGACCAAAGGCAAATTCTGCTGTTGGAACACGGGGTACCTTTCCATAGCTAGTTGACCTAGGCCCCTAGGCAAAACCTGTGGCCACCGGGCACCCATTCCCAGGTCGCAGCCTCCATCACCCTTCCAACCTGAACATTCTCTCAGTCTGTCAAGAATTTGAGTCACAAGAAAACAGAAAAAAATCTAGCAATCAGTAGTCGGCAATGATTTTGATAACTCATGCTCATACGGCTCGAGTAGATTTCAAGAAGAGGTATGCCCTTCTGCGTTGCCAAGCCATCTCTACCCCACCGCAGAAACCCTCAAATTTGGTGCGCAAATGTGTATGCGTCTGTGTAATCAAAGGGAATCTGCATATTCACTCGGGCTTTGCTGCTTGCATTGTGAGTGTCTCTTTTGCCCATGCAAACGCCGTTGGTTGGCCGATTTTGGCCAATGATTACAAGGCTTGCAGAGTCCAATGCTGGGCGTTAAAAATAGTGCTCAAAAATACGGGCACCCGAATCAGAAGGTTCAGGTAGTCAGCTACATTGTATAACGGTCTGTTTCAATGTGGGTGTTTCCAAATCATCCCATATTGACCATTCGTATTAATAAACTATCCATTTTTGGGGTCCCCTATTTTGAGAAACCGTCATGTCAACTTCAAGAAATATGCCTGAACTCTTGGACTCTGGAAAGTTGTGCAAATTATCTCTGGGCTTTTTGAGACACAGATGCCCTTGTCTGAAATTTTCCATGCCTTATGACACACTGAAGAAGCCAAGGTTGGCTGTCTTGATTCAGAGTTTCTGCTATGCTAGTAGTATCTCAGCTTTTCAAATCATTGTATTTGCTATCATTCTGGCTTCAAACTCAGGTTACCAACTTTTGACCTCCCATTTGTCGTTGGCTGTTGAAGAATCTGCGCGTATCGTTCACTGGGTAAATATTCATTGCTTTCTAAGAAAACCTCCACATCCGTTTTAAGGCCGAACTCGACGAAGAAAGGCCATCTGTAGCAGACGAAGCCGTGCAACCAGAGCAGTTGGTGAAACCGTTTGCAAAAGTGCGAAGGAGGAATATCTTAGTTTCAAGACGCGTATTCAATTTTGATCTAGAAAAATAAAGCTTACATCTTTGTGTGCAGTTGGCTCCTAGGCATCGTGAAGGAATCATACAATTTGCGACCGACTACTAAAGTTCGGCTGTTTAGACAGAACATAACAATTCCTAACAGCAAGTGCATTTTTGCTGTTTGAAACTGCAGCTTTCTTGCTGGTGACAAGACTTTCTGAAGTGGCAAATTCCTCGGCTGTGTGGAATCTGCTGCCAGAAGATGAATCAACAGCTTTAATGTGTGGCAAATTCTCATGTAGCATCAATGTCCCTGTCAGGCTGTTCCACACATCCCGCAAAGGGTTCGTGAGGATCACTTGCCCATTGACATGGCAGAGGACAGGTTGCGGGTGGATTGTCCACCACGTGCCATCGTCTCCATATGCTCCCTGCCAGTGCACACGGTCTTGGGTGCCACCCTTTAGATAAAGTAGGCCTGTTTATCTGCATCAGAACGATGAACTATCTCACCATGAGACAAAACCAATCACTGGCTTCTCGCACAATAATATTTTTGCGAGGCAGGGTGAGGACATCTGTAGGCTCCTTTACTCCAAGTCTTTGTAGTGGTCTGCACTGCACGTACAAAGTTCCTCCGCTGCAGCCTCATTTGCTTTTGGAATTCTTTGAACGTATGTTCTCTTTCTCAGTACTAATTTAATAGTCAAAATGATGATTGGGAATCTGGTCCTGTCCTTAATTGAACCTTGATGTCACTGGAGAAACGCACCCTCCAAGACAATGTTGTTGTTACACCACAACCCTGCACGGGAAAGCAGCAACCCCACCACTCAATCTCCCAACAGCCTCATGGAATCAGCCTGCTGCCGTTGAAGCCGATCTTCCTCCTCCATTCGGATGCGCATGCCGTTGACTAGGCCTGGGGCTGAAAGCATCAGACTCGCCCGGATTCCCTCGGAGTCCCTCCTCGGAGTCCATTAATTTGCTCCTGGAACCAATCCGTGATCTGCAGCTAATTTTCACATGCACAACAGCACTGCATGGCTTGAGGCCCCCAGCAAGTGTAGAAGTCAATGGGATCCAGCTCGTTGTCACCATCAGTATCCTGGCTGGTAGAGATACTGAATCCATGGGAAATTCAGAGAAGTTGCATGGCCTCTGGAGGTTGTATTCTTTCGATTCTCTAGTGACCCTGCTACAGTGAGAAAAGACTCGAAAGGAGTAGTCGAATTGTCCTTGAGGGGACCAAACCACCCTATGCCACCCTTCTGCCCTCCCCAAATTCACAAGCAAGGCTCCAGGGTGCTGAGCATCTCTTGAATCTCTTTGGGCGACCTGGAGCTTCCACTGCTTCCGATCTACATATGTGACACATTGATATGCTCATTGACACATATGCTTCCGATGGGTCACTTCCTTGCCAAGAGAAGCAAGAACCTTAAGGATTATTTGGCTCTGCGGAATGTTACCTGGCAATATACCTCCCGTCCATGGTGGTCCTATCCCAAATATGTGCATGTTGGAAATGAGCAAATACAGGAATCCTGTTTATTTGCTTCCTGATTTGATGTTCCACCAGTTCGCTTGTAGCTACACATGCTTGAGTGCAGGGATTCACTGCAGTCTCTGCACATCATATAAATTCTAGAGACTTCAACCAAGAGACTCCTTTGCCCCAATGATGCGCGCCACGTTCTGCATGTTCTCAAATGATATGGTTCCTGGCTGTCCCACAGACAAGGTGTTCGGCTCAAAAAATCAGCGCAAACTTCCGGATCGTTGGCAATTATGATCATGAGGGATGGCTTTGATGAAGGCATGCCAGATTTCTAGTCAACCCCTTTGCCAGATTCCTGCCATTCAAATTGTATGCGTGTGGGTGTTGTGTGGCACTGACGCATCCAAACTGCTCACGTATGCTCACATGTTTCAATGAAGTGCGTGGAGATATCTTCTGGAAAAAAATGAAAACCCAAAAACAAGGAAAAATACTTAAGCTTTAAGAAGTTGCAAGATGCTGTGATGCCTATCTGTAGCGCTAGAAGCTTTCCACCTAAACTGCTGAGGAGCCTGTTGCATCATTGTCAAAGAGCTCGAAAATGCCCATGATGTCATCCACCTTATCTGAAGGACTGAGCTTCGCAGTCATCCTCCTGGGAAGCACGCAACAAGAATGGACTCAACTCTGTTGGAATTAGTTCGAATTTAAGTTTCAATTGGTTGAAATGTTTCAATGGAGTTTTTTCCTTGAAGCGGCGAACCGGCGAACCAATCCGCTCTGCCGCACAGTAACATCAAAGCCAAAGGTGGCAAACTGAAGACTCAACTGGACCAAGTGGGATCCAAATGCTTGAATTCAGCGAGTTCGAGGAGAAAGCCCAAAAGCAAAAGAAAAGTTAAAACATGCTAAAGCCCATTTAAACCCAAGTAGAGCATGAAAAAATGTAAGTTTCATTTGTCCAAACTTTTGTTTCGCTTACAGCCTTCCCCCTTCCCAGAGCTCTTGAAGAATTCGTCAAAGTTGATCTTGTCTGTGCCGAGAAGTACCGAAATATTGTCCTTCCAGGCGAACCAACTGGCAGTTCTTTGGCCAATCTGAAACCAAGGGATCAACCACCTTTGTGTTTTGCCACAACGGTAGCACTTCCAAATTGAAAAAAGTGCTTCACAAACTTCACCTTATCTCTTCTTCTCTTCATTCTCTTTCTTCTTCAAGGGGAAGTTCATGGAAGTTCCATCAGCCAAGACTTGCAGCCACGTGAGCAGCGAACAACGCCTCCATAGGAATACCCAGAGCCACTGCTGCACCTGGCGTCATGTCTGAGGATGGGGGACCACAATGGCCCCGTTTGAATTGGCTGCGCTGTCGACTTTGAGTGATTTGAGAAGCAAAATTGATAATGACTCGATGACAAGAGTGATTTGTGTATCTCACAAGTTGCTTTGGTCGACATTTCAAAAGAATGTCAAGACCACGTCACATCTTCCCCCAAATTCGGAGCCTTGCAGCTCCTCCGCGTCAATCACACCGCTGTTGTCCTGTTCGGCATTGGAACATCTGCAGCAATTGAGTCAAACAAGACCATCTCAGCTGTAGCTCTCAATTCCAGGGCCACTTGGTGCTTCTGAAATGTCTCAGCTAATGAGGACCATGTCAGGTAAGCTACTCGAATTCATTGAAACAAACTTCAAAAGTCTGATGCTCAACATGTCAGCTTTGTTCACTCAGAATAGTGCTGACCGAATCATTTCAAGAACAACATGTCTTTTTGGCTTAGCAACCACATGGCCTACGGTACTCTGTGTGCTGAAGGTGCATCAGGC
Source organism: Symbiodinium kawagutii (assembly GCA_009767595.1). Classification (NCBI taxonomy): domain Eukaryota; class Dinophyceae; order Suessiales; family Symbiodiniaceae; genus Symbiodinium; species Symbiodinium kawagutii. The sequence continues at coordinate 40,462 of VSDK01026352.1, read as the reverse complement.
CAATTAATGGCAAGAGCCCGATCTACACCAAATAGGCAAAGATGCAGATTGCGCCACGAATACAATTTTCAACTTTTTCTTGGTCACTACGAAAGAGCCGACAGCACCGCATCGACACCCATCCAAAAACACCTCAACACCTGACCCTCATTTGGTGCCGTGCAGGTGTCTCTGAATTGCACCTCGTCGATCATATCAAAGGCTCTCTTCATGTCGAGGACCTGCGCTTATTTCGAATGCTTGTTATGGACATTTCACCAGCTACAAACAGTGCCAATTTGTGATGACTGAGACCAAGCTACATCGGTACAGGAGTGTGTCTGTGCATGCGTGTTTGTGCCTCTGGTTTCTACACATCTTTTTGCCTGCTGTCTTGCCTAAGCCTAGAACTAGTAGTAACTAGAACTCTCGGCACAAGTCTCATCTCAGCAACCCACCTCATGCACAGTGATCTCCCCCGGGATGCAGTAGGGCTGAGGGTCAAAGGTCGACGATGCTGCCATTGCAGCAATTGTCTTCTGGGGCTCGAGTTTTAACAAGAAAGGAGCTCCCCCGGTACGTCTTGAGCCCAGAAATTTGTGTGATGCAAGTGACAACAGATGCAAGTGTGAAGGTTGCAGAGAGAAGTATAGATTCAGACTGCAACAAAGTTCAAAACACACGTACTACAAGCTTACTACAGTTGCTACAGCTTCAGAAAACACTGAAGTTTCATGGGCTGCAGTAAGCGTCTTGGTGCTCGTGACAGTCATCGTCAAAGCAGTCACTTCCAGCTAAGACAACGGCACTGTATCATGAGTTATGTATGCAGGTGACTTCCGTACTAGTACTTCGGACATCATAATCATTGTAGTATGTAGATATCCAGATACTTATATTTTAAAAAAACTTTCCGTGGCTGTTTCCGACTTGACAAAAAAGACTCCAGAATCAGCCATCAAAATGCTGCATCTGCTCAGAACAGCAAATGTGTTGCAGCAAAGCTTGCCTCCTCCCCCTCCTCGACCGCCACGACCTGACGCAAGATGTACAATGGCCACAAGGGTGAAAATGACATGTTTCTGAAGTTTCTTGGATCCAGAAATCCTGGACAAGGAGAACCGCAACGAAGATCAAAATCACGCGAAGGACACTAAAAATCCCGAGGTTGTAGACATCAGCTATGAAATGGCTCATCTTGGATTTGCTTCCAAGGCAAATGTTTGGACAGAAAAAAAGGCAAACACTGTTTGGGGACAACCGAAGCGCTTGCCCTCTGCGAGTGCGATTCTAACTTGTGTCAAAACGTGATTCTCATCGTCAACACAAGGTCAGCAAGATTCAACAAGAAACTTCTTTCACACTGTTTCTTTGTTCCACGCCTCGTCCTCGTCCCCAACCACCACCATCGTCGCCCTTCTCGCCCTTCTCGCCCTTCCCTCAGCAATTGTGAATCCAAAGGTTAAAAGAACACCAGGCCGCCGTACAGCCGATCAACATCGTTTTTTCAGACTCAGCAGTTCATGATGTCATTATCATCTCTCGCTGTCTCAAAGAAGTGCAGTAAGAGTTGACTCAAACACCGCAAGTGCTGCAAGAGATGTAAGAGTGTTGGGTGCACTTTGAAGAATTCCACGCTTGGGTCACCAACCTCCTCCTCCTCCACCCCAGCCACCGCCTGAGCTGCTGGTGTTCCAATGCTTGCTGCAATCAGCGAGCCAAGTGGGGCACTCCAAGATGGATGACACTTCATCACACTCAGACATCGAGCGGTGTCTAGCTGGAAAGGAAGCCCGATGCATTCATAACAAAACCGAGGTTGGTAGAAGTGGACGAGTAGTATATATCACTCTTTTTTAGATAGCACCTTGGTGTACCATGGTTGGATTACGAAACCTAACACATGCAGTCCAACATGAATAGAATACCTAGCCATCAGAAGCAAAATGCCACTAGGCAAGTCGTAGCTTCACTGGTTTTGCAAGGGAGTGCCCAGAGCCGATGCTAAATAGTACAGGTTTTGCTGGATTCCTACTGAAAAGATGCGCGCAAACAGAGTCACGGACAGACCAATCTTACCCACTACATCAGGACACTTCCAAAGAATTCTGGTCACCATGGACAACGGATCTCCATTCCACTTCTCATGGGCCAGGTCTGGCACCTCCACCCCAGCCACCACCTGGGCACAGTCTTCAGAACTTCAACAGCACACTGTGACGTGGAACAAATGGTGCAGCCTTTCAGAATCAGACAGCTAAACAATCAATTATTGAAATCTATTGAACCATTCGGATGAAGATTTTAGACTAGCGCCATGAAACAATACAACAATCCAAAAGCCAAATATTGAGTTGTCAAATGATCTATACACTTGGAAAGCAAAGCCCGAGCCCATCCAAAGAAAATGATCCAAAGCCCTTCCAAAGCCCTTGAAGGACTCATCTCAATTGAACGAATTAAATTGATCAAATTGAAAAACGAGTCCGCAACAGTCTGCAGACAAACAAGGCACCTCTGGAACCAAGGATCTCCATGATACGCGCTTTGGCTTCTCTCACACTATCCTGGAAGATAGGATTCAAGAAGCCGTATATATATATATACATATATATATATGTATGTTGTATTCTTTACATATGATACACATGATATATCGTATCCATATCATGTATGTTCAAAAATAAAATACATATGTATATGTATATCTCTTCAAAAAAAGGCTGGCAGCCAGGGAGAGAGAGAGAGAGAGTACGCATGGTACACATAAGGTTCAAAGGTCAAATATGTTCTGGTCGGTCAAACAGTTGTAAAACAAGAGAAGACGAGCAGAGTATTAATTTTCAATGCTGTGCTGTCGTTCCTGCGGATGATGAAGTTCACAGCACCTCAATGTAGCTAGCAGGATATGCCACCTACTGCGCTGCAAATAAGCACTGGCTTTGCGGCCACCTATTGCCCTGAAAGATCCAGGTGAGCTTACAAACTCACCCGAAAACAGGGCGCTAAATCTTGATTCTGATCATTTGTGTGCGGGATTAATTCAACTGGGACAATAGCACAAATGGGAGAAGTTGTTTAACGCTCACACAGCATGTTCAATCGGCTCCGAAGAGCCGTAGCTCCAATTCTTAGTTCAGTCCTCTTTCCCCGAGATGGTAACACGTTGGTTGTCCGGGTCGACATCTATCCGCGCCTGCAAGAGCTGAAACGGAACGTGTTTCGGACTCACTTCTTGCTGTAACAAGCTGAGATGCAGCATGATGAGCTTACTTCATCTTACTTCTACCTACATGATTGACTGTTCACTCCATGTGCGCCGCCGACCGTCTCTTTTATTCCACAAGCATCGAGGATCGGAGCATTGCTGACGACACAGCAAACTTGAAGGGTTCTGTGCAACCTTGGACTTTGATTGTCAAGGTTTTCCAGTGGTTGTTGAACGTACCTTGCGAGCCATTGCAGGCCGGAGGAACACTTCACTCTCCACTCGTGCGATCCAAATGTGCTTGCTGCCGTTGCTGCCGGCACAACAGCCATGGACCTTCCCAAATGCTTCCACTCTGAACGGGAGCCCCATCCCATCGGCTCCACTGCTCAACTCAGAGTCTTTCACGGCACACAGCAGCGCCAGCGCAACACAAAGCAGTGTTCCCCGCTCATCCGAGGCTCATCCTCGGCCACGACGGCCACGGCCTCTCCAGGTCACCTAGCACCAATCCAACATCGAGGAGCCACAGAACTGCCAAGCATTCCATGCAAAGTATGGAGAGTTGTCGTTAATAATCTGCAGAAATAAAGTGTTCAAATTCAAACCCAAGCAGTGTTCAAAACATGACACGACTGTGGAATGTCCTGTCTGTCTTGATTGGAACAAAACCAAAAGAAGTGATTTGGGCAAAGAGCTACTGGTGAAGGAAAAGTTGGATACCTCAGTACAAACAATGTCCGGAAAAAAAATACTATATATTCATTGGTGGTGTTGATTCATGTGACTGGAATAGAAATCCGCTGTTTGCCAACTTGCCTAGTTGTCAAGGTGTGTTTCCATTGCTTGGTTGCGGAAAGCTGTCTTGCGTGCGACCAAATGCTCTAGCGTCTCTTCATCGCAAGTCTTTTCATCTTCATGTATCTTCTTCATAACCTGCATCATGTTCGTTATTGCTCCTCGTCCTTCCCTTTCAATTCCCTCTCCTCTTCTCCTTCTCCTCCTTCTTCTCCTCGTCCTTCTCCTCCTCCTCCTCCTTCTCCTCTTTTTCCTCATTCTCTAATATTCCTGTCCATTCTCCTTTTCTGCTCTTCAATAAAGCCACGTCCAGACCCTTGAATAGAAGAATGTGCAGAAATGTGGGCTTTCAAGTATGCAAACATACAGGCATGCAAGCCTGCAGACGCGCATAAGATTTTGATACAAGGAAGTTTATAAACATCTTAGAATATCATACACATGACATACCGGCAATCAAACCTAAGGAGCTACACACCCTAATGCCTACACACGCAGAGATTCGCAAACACACGCACATATACATACAAAAATAAACACAGTACTCAAAACATGCCGACACATACTCTGCTTTTAATGTAAATATTGTGTGATTTAATTTGACTGCTTGACAACAGCCTGCATTACATCGCAAACAATTCAGGAAATGACATTACGTTGCCTCACGCTACATCAGATCACATTGCGTTACATTGCATTCCATCACATCACATGACATTGTATAACTGTGCTCGTGTTGTGCTTGCCTTCCGATTATGCCGTTGTATTCCAGTCCAGTATCCATGCCACGACATTGCAGTACATTACATTCCATGCTGTTGCTATGGATGCCACCACCTGACCCTGCATTGTCTTTAGGTACACTACATTGTGTTTGCATTGCATTGCATTGAATTGCATTGCATTGCATTCGATTGCGTTGACGGAGACACACACACACACATATACATACGTGCATATAGATACATACATTGCATTGCACTACGTTGGATTCTATTACATTACGTTACACTTTAGACATAAGGTTGCTCTGTTGCTTTGCCTTGATCTGTTACTTTGCTGAACCTTACACTACACATTACCCACATGAATACCTTACATGCATCACATGACATACACTACCGGCAAACATACAATACATACATTTTAATATTGAGGACATGGGTGGCGCTCATCGCAGATATCGCACACTGTACATCCACCACATCCACAGCATAATGAACACAATAAATATATCAACTGCATGAGTAAACTTGCATTGAGTACAAACAGGCATGCATACCTTCCGACTTGCGTGCTTGAACTGTCAAATCTTGGACAAACCTCGCCTTGAAATCTATGCAATTGCATGTTGCCGATCTCAATCTTGAACTTTCACATGGATGCTTTTTTGCTGGACTATTCCGTATTTTATATAAACCACTGCAGCACGCTGCGTTGCAATGCATTGTACTGCACTTCACTCTATTTCATTTTTTTTCTAGCACGTCGCATCACAACACCGCGCGAAGCTAGTGCACACCACCTTACTTTGTTCTTATTCAGGGCAGGAAATGGCAATGGGGGGGCGTGGAACTCATCTACAATATACCAAGCAATACCAAAATTTGTGAAGAATGACATGGTTCTCACTGTGATTGTGTGCAGTACGTTTGTTGCGTGAAGAGGTCAACCAAGAACATAAGACAGCAGGACTTTCCAATGCAAACATCATGTAGGCTTGCACACATTCAAATAGGTGGAAAGACAACTTTAGATACAGGTATATCATGTTATATCTACATATGATTACATGCGTAGAAGATCTAAACATATTTGTTTAGTAATTCTACTTATATTTAATTCTTCTTTAGATTTGAGATGCGAAGAAGAGAAGGACCCCGCCAGTGAGACATCAGACATCACACCGGGGCACCGCTTCTTCTTGGCCTCGCCCTCGACCGCGTCCACGGCTGGACGCTCCAAAGGGGAGACCAGCCTTCTGGCAATGCATCTTCGATGCCTTGTGTTCCTGGCCGAAACAAGTCATTCGAAGATCTTAGAAGCAAACTTAGCACAAGAAAGTATCAGAAAGTATCAGAAAGTATAGAACACGCTTGAGCATTCTACCTTCAAGATGCTGACTCATGCTGACTAGAAATCTCAAATCACATAGATTCACATAAGACCAAAAAAGGAACAAGAAATATAAGGCAAGAAGTATAACGCTGCTTGGGCTCCATCATCTGATCTTCGGAAGTAAAAGCCTCGCGCGCGGCTTCGGTGCGAAGGCAAGCTCCAAACCAAAAAAATCAAACTCTTTGGGTGGAAGTAGAACGCTTTTATTCTGAAAAAAACCTTTGGGTTCTGGAGGTCGCCGCTTGTTCCGCCTACATGCTTCTAACAACCATCCTGCCACTTGGACATGAATGCAGCCTGCCTTTGAGCAAATGTCGCACCAAAAGTCGAATCCCGCCTGAATCGGAGCAAAATGGAGCATAAGAATCACAAGAACAAACAAACTTTGTGCATTGCTTGTGCATCCGCATGCTCTACAGTATGTGTGAACTGCAGCCGGGACGCCCATCGTGCCACTGAAGCATTCGTCAGGTGCCAAAAGTGACATTTCCCAGCAGGTCGCTTACAGCCGCCACGCTGATGAAAGTCTTTGCAACGGGGGATGTTAAGACCTGGACAGACGCAAAAGACAGCACGGTAGGCACCAGGAAACGATTCAACTCATTCAATGGCCAGAACTCAGAACCGTTGTGATCAAAGCCTTGCATCGCAAATGAAGACATTGTAGAAAAGTTGCAATTGAAATAATTGTGCAATGTATTGCATACAACATTTGCATTTTGAAGAGCTCGTATTTCGCAAATTGCAAAACTGTACTCAACTGTTGCAAGGGCCTGAAATCACAGCTGCCAATTTCTTGCTATATTCCCGCAGGGGCAACTCTCTTAAGACCTGAGCCCTCTCGTCATGTGTGAGTTTGCTCGGGTTCACGTGCAGGAACTTGCAATCATCGAACTTGCATCTGCCCTCGAAATATCGGAAGCACACAGCATTCCGGGCAGCTTTATCCTGGAACGAGTGAGGGAAGCGTTCTGAAGCCCAATCGATTCACCTTTTCCTTGACATTCCCCGAAAAAAATGTGACGGCAAGGTTTCCCCAGATGGATGGAAAACACTCCTCTTCTGAAATCTTCGACGCAAAAGGTTCCCAATCAAGTTCAAGATTGGCAAACATACCATATGCAGCTTGAGACAACCGTAATGTCGAAAAAGTCTTCTGCGCAACAAATCATTTGTGATTAGACAGCACTCACTCTCATTCTCATTGTCACTCTCACCCTGACTGTACCCAAATTGTAGGTAGAGCAACAGCAAGAATGGCAGCCAGCAACAACTTTAACAACACAGCGACCCATGGCACTGTATACTGCAACACCATAAACCAGCAAAACCAGCAGCAGAAACAATGGAGCATCTCTTCCCATATGCAGAATTTCAACAGCTTTGCTGACTGGGCGGGGGGTCAAATCATTTGTGAGAGGAACTTGCTTGAGACAGTGAGTGAGGAACACGGTGAGTGGATCAGTAGTAGGTAGACAGATTCTGGATGAGTGAGAGACAAAAATACGAGGGAAAAATGTGAGTGATCACAAAAATTTGGAACCCCCTTCTGAACCCCACTAGGAGAAAGTAGTCAAATAGTGACTGCAAATAGTGCAGCTGACTGGTGAGAAGTTGTTAGGAGCCAATAGGCAACTTCTCGTTTTGAAAAAATGATCAAATATATAACTTCAAACAACAGTCGAACAGTGCCCAGAACTATGCAGCACGAAGTCAAAGTGCGCACATCTTGTGGATCAGATGCTGGCTCGAAATGGAGTGGTTGGGGGCTTGGTGCCCAACCATTGACCGAAATGAGTTTATGAGATTTGATTTTGTGGTTGGGGGCAGGCAAATGCCCAGAATATTGGAAGTATGCAATCGCCAACATAGCCCTAGGCGGCAAGGCCTTTTGGAGGTGAAAGCCCATTGCTGTGGCTATTTTGGGCTATGAAAGTGTCCCCTTTGCATTTCCGGACACCTGGGGAGATTTCTACGCACAATGATCTGATGGCGATGCTAGGTTGGCATTGGGGCCCTCACGGGTCTGGGGAATGTTGGGCATGTACAGAGCAGTTACTGCAACCTTGATCTATAGATGATATTGATTTACAATGATTTACAGATTTACATAATTCTACAAGGCTTGAGATGTTGAGAGATTTCGGATCATGAGCTCGCTGATTTGGATTCATTGTGAGTGTAACTGATTTATTGCTGCCAGATGCAAAGGTATACAGTATCTGACAGTGGCAAGGCTGGTGCGGATTTCGTCATCCCCAGTTGTTGGTCATCACACAAGATGCTTATCCCTGTGTTTCAGTCCCTGGAGTAGCCCTTTTGGCATTGAGAACTGCCTCGGTAGGCATCCCGATAGGTTTGGTTCGCGAGCCATAACATAGATCTTTACAGAAGATATGGGATGACATCGCGACTTTTGTAGGTTCAGATTTGACTACAATAGATTGCACGTTTAAGTGAAGAAGCATTTTGAAAGCTACAAGGTTCCACATAGGTCCCACATCTTGATGTTCTTTGGTATTCTCTGAGAGCTTGGAAGAAGCAGTTGTAAGGTGGCAGGTTACCGTTGCTAGCCCTGCAGCCCTGTCCGCTGCACCATGTCCTTTCGCTTCTTTTTAGGAGGTTGTTCCAGCGCTGGCTGTTCACCTGGATCTTCATCTTTCTCTTTCTCACGCTTCTCACGCTTCTCCTCACGCATCCTCTTTGACTTCTTTGAATTGGAACTCTTTCCAGAAGGCTCTGGATCTTTCTGCTCATCGGCAGACACGGGATCCTCCTCCCCGAAGGTGCAGTGGCACGGAAATCTAAAGGATTTCTTGTGATCAAATTGTCGCACCTTTCTCATTCTTGGCAATTTTAGAAACGGCAAGAAACAATGCGGGAAAATTGACAATCGCCCCAAACAGAGGAGTCCTCGAAATCTTCTTCTTCATCTTCTTCCAAGGCACCAATCTGCTCGTCCAGGCTGTTCAAGGACACCATAGCAGCCAGACTGCTCGTGCTTTAACATGGAAAGAGCGGGGAAAAAAAATGTGGCCAATTGCAAAACATATAATATCAAAGTCAAAGGACACACCGTCCATGACACTTCTCATCGCAAAGTTGAAGTATACTTGCTCAACAGCAAAGAGGAATCATGAAAGTGTCTTGTTGTTGCTGTTGAGAGCCTGAGGATAAACCGGACCAAAGTATTCAAGACAGGGTATCTAGCTTATGATGGTGCATCATACCTAAGTCTGAGAAATTGGCTCGAATCGGGTCTGAATCTCAGGCTCACCCAGCTCGTGGCCAATATGTGGATCCACTTGGACCTTGATCTTCGCAGCGGCAGCCAGACACTACAAGCCATGAGGTCTCCTTGAACCGCACAACATCTTTTTTTGCTTCTTCCGCTGTTCTACTTTGGTGCTTCTATATCATTTTTCTTCCATGCTGTGTACCCACCACAATACCAAAAGGTAATCCGAAATTAGAGCTGTCCCTTTTGGAATAGGTCGGGGCCTGGCCGTTTGAGTCAAGAAAAGTCGCATGTTCCATGAACGGCCGGGCCCCCACCTGTGTGGAGGTTTGAAGCTCCCTGATCGTCGAGCCGCCTGCAGAGGACCCAGGATATCCCAAGATTGTGACATAAGCGAATGGGTGAATAGGAACCATCAATTTTATGGGGCATACTAACCAAGAATCATAGTGAATACAATTGTGAATGATAGCACAATCAGAATTTAGATCATTTAGGATAAGTGACTGCACAGCAGTTAAAAGGTTCTCGCGCAAAGCCTTAGAATGTGCGCATTTAAGTAGCTGAAGCAGTTAGTCCTATACATCTTTACCCTGGAGATAACTTGCCACGTGCGAAGCTTTTGCATCTCCCTTTTGAGTTTTGTGTTGAGTGGTAGGGAGCCTGCACAAAATGCATCCAACCATCCCTGTTTAGCTGTTGCATTCACAAACGCTGATGTTGGTCAACCTTAGCATCCCTTCACTAGCTCTGCACAACAAATTGTGTTAGTCTCAGGGCTGAATCAAATTAGCTGGATTCACCCTCCTGCAAGTTAGCCAAATGATATGTCCTGAATCCTTTTCAAAGTTTTCTCGAGAGCAAGCCCTTGCACAACTAGATCGAAACGCATCTCATTGATCGCCAAACATTTGGGCTGAAGCAAAAAAGGAGCTATGAATTCGAAGAGAAAGGCAAGTAAATCCTTGTCAAGTCGTTGAAGCTCCGGGTTGCCTCTGCCGATGATGGCCCAACCAGACTGTGGAGAGTGCAGTTTAATAACTGCATGCTCACGGTCCTCAGATGACTTGCACTGGACTCTAAATCTGGGCAGAGCAGTGCTACATTCAGAAGAAAACTATTTGCAAACTGATTTCCGACACTTTCTCAGTACACTGTCGTGAAAGAAAGTCGTCAACTGGTCGTAATTTTCTGAATTCAGAGAGATCGTGAGCTCTCTCTCATCTGCATTCTGGCAGACAGCTTGAGCAAAAGGTCGACCAGGATTTGAAAAGACTGAAAGACAGTGAAAGACTTCTTTCCTTGATTTCAGTTTGAAGTCTTTGAAAGACTTCTTTTACTTTGAAGACTCCTCTGAAAAAGATTGCTTTGAGTCTTTGACCTCGCCTCAGCACTGAGACACCCCGACCCATCGCTGCAAAGAGTTTCGGATCCGATTTCGCACCTGCTCCACAGACCTGTGCACTAGGATTGTAGTGGGATAAATAGATGTCATCTTAGATATCCAGAGTTATTCAATCAGATAATGATTCCAATGATTCCTATTCTACAAAATGTGATTCCAATAGGAACCATATTCTAAATGCTTAATATACATGTATTGAAAAGCGCGGGATTTTTTCCTCGCCACCTCCTTGCGATTGGAATCAAGTTAGAATCAAACCATACATGAGATGCGTGTTGTATGGTGTTGTCTTGGGGTCATGAGACTGTTCTTCAGCTACTTTGCACTTGGCAACGAGCCTGGGGTTGCCACACATCCACATAGTGGCAGCGGCACGGTCCTTGCAATGGCAGCTGTTGGATGAGCAAAGAATCAGCCTCTCAAAAATCATTAAGAATAGAAAATCAAACAAGTTTATATGAATTGATGTAAATTGATATGAATTGATGTAAATTGATATGAATTGATATGAATTGATATGAATTGATATGAATTGATATGAATTGACATGAATTGATATGAATTGATATGAATTGATATGAATTGACATGAATTGATATGAATTGATATGAATTGATATGAATTGACATGAATTGATATGAACTGATATGAATTGACATGAACTGATATGCATTGGTGGAAAACTGTGATATGATGAACGAAAAAGAAAGCCGACTTGAGCCCCCTGAGAGCCCGTACCAACGCAATGACTGCACCAGCACTTTGCAATCTCATCAGCTCCCGGTCATCATCGCCTGCCACCCAGTCCACCTCAAGCTGAGACGAGTTGGCAGCCAAGCTTGCAGCCAAGCTTGCCAGTGCCCCAACAGGGTGTGACTTTTGAAGTGCACAAGCCTGGTAATTGTTTTGAGTTGTTCTTACCCCTTTTTCAAGTGACATTTTGGAAGTTGACCCAACAAATGGGAACATCGTAGGCTTTATACAGGGCCATGGAACTGGGCTCTTGTGAATCTGCCAACTAAGTCAATATGAAAGGAAGTAAGTAAAAATTGAGACAATTACAACATCGGTCGAATGAAAAATAAGAAGTACATACTGGATTTCGTGAGGTAGCAGTGTTCTAAATCAATGTCTGTAAAAGGCCGGACCCTTAAGCAAGTACATGCTTTGGGATGACTGGGGAATGGTTCCTCTCTCACAGGCTGCCTAACCATCGGAGCCTAAGACATCCTGAGACTTATCAGGTGTAAGATGAGCTTCTGATGCTGTGAATGTGGGTTTTCATTGTTGTAAAATGGTCCCCAGAAGACCCTTTTGAGGTGCCAACCTGGAAGCCAGTGCAATGCAAGAGAGTGAGGATGGATTTTTGATAGCAAAATATTTGACGCGGCTGAAACTGTCTAAATGTGTTGACTCTCCGTTTGAAAGTGCAAGTATCTTTTTATTTCGATGCAAGATCATCATATGATCATTACATGAGTCTATCATACATATAGTATCAGTGTTTCTACATGTCCAAACTCTCCACGGCTCCCACATTCCCAAAGTCTCCCCTGTGAGTTCCGGGCGGACTCTGGAGGCAGCTCGATGGTATCACATTCCTGTCACACGGCACGCTTTGAAAATATCCATGTCTGAAAAAACCCACCGCTAAGCACTTAGTATATCTATATTCGTTTTGAATTTCAAGCAGAGTGAAGTACTTGGCAAAGTCAAGCTGCGCACTGTGAAGTGCTGTCAAGGGCTGTGAAGCGGCGTGAAGCTTTGTTTGTCTTCTGCTGATGCTTCCTCATTTTGACCAACAGGTAAGTTCCTCCAACCCTTGAGATCTTGCACACGACACCTGCGGAAAGTAGAAGTGCAAGATCTTCTGAAGTTCAGCTTTGGCGTGTCGCACCTCCGGGTTTGATCTCATAATCAAAGCTATGTGTAGCGGGCAATTCAGAGTCACAATCTCAGAGGCAATGGATAGATACGTACAATATACAATACACAACATACAACATACAATCCAAAATACGCAATACATTGAACGGGAGCAATGCCGTCTATTACATTACATTGCATTGCATTACGTTACGTTACATTATATTGCATTGCATTGCAATGCAGTGCGGTGCATTGCATTGCATGACATTGCATCACATTACATCACATTCCATTACATTGCATCACATTACATTACATTACATCACATCACATTACATTACATGACATTACTTTACAATAGATTACATTACATTGCATCACATGACATCACATCACATCACATTCTATTACATTGCATGGCATTGCATTACATTGCGTGACATTAGATGACATTACTTGACATTACATTACATTACATGACATTACATTACATTGCATTATATACATACTGTCGGTTTTTGTCCAAAGAAAATTACAAATATGTATGTGTATATATATATATATGAGCCGTTTTCTAAATTATATGTTAAAAGTGTATTCCTGGCTCTTTTAGTACGTCCCCTATCGTTTTCCACGTTTCGGCATCGTTTTTTAGGGTATCGTTTTTAGTACGTCCCCTATCGTTTTTCGAGCAAAATGCAAAAAAATGACCTGATGAAACACCCCTTATCAACGTAATTGTTGATTAAAAAGAAAACGTCTCATATATTGATATTGTAACAGAGCAAAACAAATCAGACCTGCAAAGCTTCGCACAAGCTCTGCACAAGGACAACACCGATGACACTGAGACTCCGCCTCATCTGGACCGCCCCGAAAGTCTGCTCGGTTGGAACCCTCTGCCAGAGTCACCTGCTGCAAGTGCTTCCGCATTCGGGTTATCGTAAAACTTGAGAAAGGAGATGCTTAGATGAAGAAGATGTATGGAGTAGTTGATTGGAAAGTATAGCTTTCGAGAGTAAAGTTTCTAATCGACTTGGCAGACTATGCATGTCGCAAACCAGGAGGTGAAAAGTGAGGCACAAACGCTGGGTGCGCATCAGTCTCATGGAGCCTTTGATGAAAAAACAATTTCACAAAGACTCAGGTGTGAAGTACAAAGAATTCTGTCTCACTGACTTGGCTCGTTGGGATGAGAGTTCAGTAAATTTGAACATGGCCATTGCTTGTGGGAGTTGTCTTGTGAGGTGTCGAAAAAGTTGTGAACTTGATTGTGCGGTGTCCACGTTCAAGGGACTTGAGTCACCACGCAAACGCAAACGTCCTTGCACTGTGGCTAAAGCGCGAATTGTTCTTTTGGAACCGGCACAGAGACAGTACGTCACAACCGCTAAGGGAATTCGATGTGCAACTAATTGAAAGGCGAAGTCCGGGCCCATGCTGCTCTCTCCTCCTAATGTATGAAATTCATCAATTCCTTGGAAATCCACAAGAAACAACTGTGAAACTGTCCAGAATGCAAGCACGCATGTCATCCTGGAGCACCATTTGCAATGACTAGAATCCAAGCATTCACAAAAAAGAAAGTGCACAGGACAAAACTCTGAGTCACTGCAAGCCAAATGACTGGCAAACTTCCTAGTCCTGGTCATCCTGTATTCGGGACGTTGTCTACCATGAAAGATGACTCTTCTTCAAACACTCTGCGCAGATTAGTTGCAACATGCTGCATACCACATGGGGCACAGCACTGAGTACTAAGCAGAGGTTTCCACCAAAAAGCACCATACAGGTCAACCAGCGAGGGAGAGAGGAGAATATATATATATCAACTCAAGCACTGCCTTGCTCTTTTTGCACTCCCTCTGGATCTGGCACAGCTCTGCATTGGCTTTTTGCCATGCTGACTCATCCCATGCTGAAACTGGAGGGGAGGGAAGACGAAGTAGGGAGGGATGCTTGAGCATCACAAGGACGAGGTGCAGTCGTGGATAAGAGCTATCAACTCAAGCACTGCCTTGCTCTTTTTGCAATCCCTCTGGATCTGGCACAGCTCTGCATTGGCTTTTTGCCATGCTGACTCATCCCACTTCTTCCATTGACAAGCACACAGCCCATCCACTCCTGACACCGAATGTCATCTGTCCAGTTTCAGCAAAGCATTCCATTGCGAAGAAGGAATGTTGGCTCGTTCGAAGGTACAAGCTTTGTCCAGGTATCCAGGAAAAAGTGAAGCGTAGAGCAAAACTTTCTCTTTTGCAAAGGTAGGAACTTTTTGGAGGTAAAGAACCGCCATACTCTCCTGCAAGTAAATACTCATTGTCTTCAAGTTCAACCACCGGCCTCTGCGAAGTACTAAATCGCTCTGTTCAGTAACTGTGATGAGCCAGGTGGCTCCACCACTTCGCAGCGATCCAAGATCCAAGGGCTTTAGGTGCAGAGTTTTTACGACAGGGAGATCCAACGCTTGCAAAATCTGTCTGAATCTGGTTCTTAGGGTTTGACCACTAAAAGGCCAAAGCTTGCAACCCGGTTCCAACTTTCCGAAGGCCATATCAACGACCTGGAGCAAGTCGGGTATATCCAACTTCGATACCTGATGTCTAGCAGCTGTCAGTCGAGTCTTCGGTTCCTGAATCGACAGGAGTGCAAACGAAACCGTGTTCTGGACGTCCCTTGGCAAAATCAGCTGTGAACGAAATGCAGCTAAAAACTCCCCAGCTCTAAGCAAACCGCCCCACATGATTGCCAAACCACCAGCAACTCGATCCCATCCCCATGCAATTGCCACGGATATGCAGGCTAATACCACCTGAAAGGGCATCGCCACATGGTGAGCACTTGGCTCAGCTTTCACCCATGAAAAAGCATAGTCCCACGCAGTCTGCAACATACGACGTAACAGAGGCTTTTTGGCAACTACCAGGTTTATGGTTTCGAGGTAGTGGTTGTAAGGTCGTCCAGCATGGTACAAGGCTTTTCCAAAGTTAACCAAAACCAGATTTATCTCCTCAATGCACTCCACATGTCTGCTGAGCATCAAATCGAAGTCTATATCATTTTCCTGAAGCCACTGGCAGAAAACTGCATGATACTTCTCCCTCAGTGCAGTGGTGACAGGTAAAACCGGTCTGTTCACCGAAGGTGGTTCACGAGTCATCCTGAAAGCAGCTCTCGCTTGGCCACCTGCGTTCCTGGGAAACACTGGCATTGCTTGGGCTTCCATGGCGCATGTGAAACTCAGTGCTAACACTACCCTCCTACAGATGCCCCGGGTAAGTCCTGAGAGAAGGCAAGCACGAGAGAGCAGGAGGCAGATGAGGGAGAGCACAGAGCCGAAGGAGAGGAAAGCAAGACCAAGGAAGGCGAAGAGGAAAGGGGAGAGCCATGGACAGGGTTCCACATCGAAATCCAAAGTGGAGAGTGATCTGACGAAGTAAATCCAAAGGACAGTTGTGCAATCCATGGGACCTTCTCCTGGAAAACCGAGGGTTTTGTCAAACTCCATGTGGAAATACTTTGAGGCTTCAAGTAGCCTGGATCCTCCTCTTGCCGCTCTTCTGTACTCAGATCTGTCACTAAACCTGAGCACCCTTGGCCCCAAAACCAGGACCATAATCCTGGTCCAGTTCGCAGCCCATCTCCTCATGCCTTTGAAGCAAGCCATGTCGAACATCTCATCCTTGGACAGCTCCAACTTCTCACGCAGAGCACTCCTCAACTCAACCTCTCGTGTGGGATCATCTGCAACATTAAGCCTTGTAGGGACATAGGGTACCGTGATGTATACTCCTGATGCCACTAGCACAGCACATATCTTCCTCAGTACTGCTCCCAAACCTCTCGACGAAGTCCTGCCTTTCGAAACTGCTCCTCTAACCACTGAGGAGTCTGTGAGGGCGACCACTCTGCTGTGACTGGCCACCTTTGCTAAGTGGACAGCCAAGCGCAACACCGAAGAAAGCTCGAGGATGTTTACGTGGGCGGCCTTCTTGAACTTCCAAGAAAACTGTGTCTCCCAGTTTTCTGTCTGCACCACCTCATTCACCAAGAGGTTCTCCAGGCCGGCTGCGAGCGGGCACTCTTCCACCGCCAACAGCCTCTGCCTGATCCTCATGGCTCTCGCGATGGTCATAGCCAGCTCTCTCGAAAGTTCTGTGGTGTAGGTGGCTGATGCTTTGGTATACTTTCCTTCCACTTTGACATGTCTTCCTGCACAGGTGCACCTCCTAGCCAAACTCTTCAATGACACATGCACTGAGAGGAAACGAAACGGCTTCATGTGGATGGACCCAAACCTGCAGGAATCAGTCCTGCACCTGTCGGCACTGGGGTCCTTCTGAATTGCCTTGAAACTTGGAAGTGCTCTAAGCCTGGAAGAAAAAGTCGTTTCCAAGATTCCTGGAACCTCATGTATCATTCCAGTCTTCATCAACTGGAAACCTCTCTGCGCTAACAAAGTGCCCAAAGCTGTTTGCGGTTCGGAAGGGTCAAAACCATAGGGTTTCTCCAAGCTCCTTAGCTGCGGCCTCCTCATGATAGAAAAGGTTGTACATGGTGGCTCTACAAGGAAACCATGCAGATGCCCTGAAGCGCACAGGTGAGTGAGCCAAGAGATCACATGGATGTACTCCAGGTTGTACTCAGGGCTCTCCGAAAGATCTATGCATGGGCCCACTGAGAACCCCAGCTCACTGACAAACTTCGTGACTTCTGAGGCTCCTGAAAATACCTCTATGAAGTCAAACCGAAAAGCTAAAGGTCTGGCCACAGTTTCCTCATGAGGACTTTCTTCCAAATCCTCAGCCAACCCCATGCTCCTGCTAAGCTGTTCTTGCCTCGTCCTGAAACGGGTGTAGGATCCTTTCGACCGACAGCTTTTCCAAAGGACTTCAATCACATCTGAATGCGGCTCTGACTTAACCACTGCACCCCTCTTCAGCGACGCGTCTGTCGCATACAAGTTCTCGTGGTAGGGTGCTGAGAGCTCTGTGACCATCATGGGCATGAGCACCGCTGCTAGAACTAGCTCATCTTTGACTTTCCTGGGTAGCTTCAACGTCCTAGGATTCAGGGAGTCCACATGGTTGTAGTCCACAAAACGAAAAGCCGCATTCATCAATGACATCAAAGGCCTCCTGAACATCATCATGGATACCCAGGCCCCCATGAGACATAGGTGCAAAGAATCCGTGGTGTAGCCCAGATTGCAGATCATCAACGTCACATAGGATAGCGCAAGCTTCTTTTGAAGGGGAGCTCCCAATGTCACCAGGCCATTCCTCCTAGCTCTCACTGACGAGTTCACCGCTCCACCAATGACTTTGGCGTGATCTTCTGCTTTCACATCTTTCTCTGGGCTCCCTAGCAACTTCACCTCCTCATAGGCATCCTGAGCAACCTTCAGATTTTTAGCGGACCTGGCCTTCTCCGGTGTGACTGAATCATCTTCCACTGAGAGGCAAAAGAAGTCATCTATGCAAAGCCCCTGGGCCTCGGTAGAACTCCTCAAAGGTGCCTGTGACTGAAGGCGGGTATCTTCTGTTAGCAGGCCATGGTTCTTCAAGAGCTGCACGTGCCCCTCTGTAGCCAAATCTACACCTGCATGATCCCCTTGAAAGATGCTGCCAAAAGCTATCCAGCACCTATCGAAGTCAGTCCTTGGCCGGCTCCTCTTTGAAGTTTCCATCCCAAGGCGGTCTCCATGCAGTTCTCTCTGATATCGTTGCCTCCCTTGTAAGCGAATCAGCTCAGGCCACACCGAAGTCCCTTCCATCCATTCAGTGGGTAGTCCAGGTCCCACTGTGTTTGTCAAAGCTCTGGACCTTGTGACCCAGATCTGGCGGTAGTAGTCTTTCCTGTCCGACACGCTCACACTGATTCTTTGGGTCTTTGGGTCCAACTGGAGATCCTGGAGGTCAGGAGCTGTAGGTAACCATCTGGAGGGCCCCAGCACCTTCTGCTCGACGCTGTTCCGTCCTCTTCTATCGCCGATCTGTCTGTCGTGCTGGGGTCCCTTGTAGGTGTTAAACACCCTGACCAGCTGGTCTTTCGATGCCTCGCTTGTCGAAATGTGCCACCAGAAGCCCATTCCTATCCCACACCTCTGCAAGCTCCTTCACCGAAGCTGGGGTATCTTTGATGATGGGGTAGTCTGAGGGCTTCGCACCAAACTCTAACACCTTTGGATCTCTATACACCATCACCAGGCTATCACTGAGGTACTCGGTGATGTCCCAGTGTCCCTTGCCCGTCAGCAGAAGCCTCGAAGCATCCAAGTCTCGATAGGGCTCAAGCTCAGGCATGACGGTGTTATCCACAGTAGGGCCTTGTTCAGCTCCTGGGAAAGTCCGTGTGTATGGATCCGATGCCAGTCCTTTCCTGGTGACATAGTCTGACAGCTCAGCAAGACGTGCAGTCAATTCAGGAAACCTCCTCCCTGCTTTACAAACATCAAATTCGAGAGAAGGATCATCCGACTTCACCAAGGCCTTCAGGTGCTTTACAAGCTTCACCTGCTGCGGGTTCAGGCCTCTCTGAAGCTTCTCTTTCTCCACAAAAACTCCACCACTATGCCAGAAGTTCAAAGCAGCTGCCATGACAAAGACAACCTTATCCAGCAATGAAGGGGTAGAGCAGGATCGAGATGCATCAGGCTTCCCATTGAAAAGATCCCATGATGTGATCGGAATGGGGAAGAAAGTCGGTGCAGGCAACAGCCGATCCGGCTTAGACCTGGAGGTTTTGATTGCAAAACTGAGAAATGCAGCAAAGGTGCCCTTGGATCTCATGGCTCCGGATATCAATCTGGCACACCACTTCGGATATGACAAGGTCGAGGCTCGGAGCTTCTCAAAGTGACCTTCAGCATCTCCATCGAATTCAGCATGCATTGACCAGCGCTTCTGCGCTAGTTCTTCTCCTCGTCCCCCTTTGGCTTTCTTGGGAAGCGCGGTTTGCGCTTCGGTTTTGGCGACCCCCCTTCCTCCTCCTGCTGGGTGGCATTGTTCTTCTTGGGGCTCTTGATCTCGTTCTTCTTGGTCGAAAGAACATCCACCTCCTTGATGTATGCCAAGGTGGTAGCTGCCAGAGCTGGAGGAACTAGATCCGCAAACGGCTTTCCCACTGCAGAGACTTGATTGGGGCGACCTTGGAACATCACTGCTGGTGGCTCCTCCAAAAGTGTAAGGTGATAGGCCAGTCTCCAATCTCCATCTAGTGTCACCTGCTCCAAAGCCAGAGCCAACAGAGCCATGAACTCCTGACTCGTTCGATAGTCTCCTTGGGCCGAGGCATCTATGGCATGGGCTAACACGCACATCGTCAAACCAACTTCCCTGCTCTGCTTGAAATTCCCGAAGCGTTCCAGGTATGCACACATGCTGGTCTGCCCTGAAAGGAGGTCCTCCTCTTTCGTCGGAACCATTCGAGCAGGGAACATCTTCCTGCGCATCTGTTGGTGCAACTGCATGAAGAAGGTGGATGACTGTCCGGCAAGTTCTCCTTGAAGTTTCTGCCGGCGCTGAAGCCCTTTTGTAGATGCTCCAAGGGACCCAGTGGCACTTCCATGCAAGTCTGTCATAGCGTCTCCGCTTACGAGGTGGGACACCAATGCTGTCACCGCTGCTGATTGCTGAGTGAGGGCTGCCAGCATCGGGTCGGCCATGAGGGGGTCTGGAGGTTGTAGAGGATCTACTGGTTCTCCTGGATCTGGTGGGAGTGACAACAAAGAAGTAGCCAATCCTGAGTGCTTCGCTTTTGTCCGAGGAGGTGGTCCCAAACCCTGAGTGGCGCTCCCCAGGGCGATTGTCTTCGGAGGGGACACTGCATTCGAGAGGGCAGGCAGTTTTGGGCCTGAAAGAGCTCCTCCAGGACCAGGCACGTTTGCAGCTGCGGCAGAGCTTGTTGCATTCAGCTGGATCTGCATCTGCTTCTGAGCTTCCATAAGACTGGACAGTTGGGCGGTCAACGTTGTCATCTGTTCTGCCAAAGCCGCAGTTGAGACCCTCTTTGCCGCTGGAGATTTCTTTGCTGCACCTTTTGCATCTCGCTTTGGCGGTGCCTCTACCTGCTCTTCTCGAGCACTGTAAAAATTTACTCTTCCAGCAGCAGCCTCCGCCCAAACGAAGATCTCTGAAAGCGCGGCTTCAACATTGGGGAGGGCACTTGGATGCAGAACCGAGAATGGTACTATGCTTTCCGTGGAGTCGGTGACGGGGTCATACTCCCTGAGCCAAGGACAAATCGCATCGCTACAATCCAAGCACAACACTGGCACTGAAGCATCCAATTGGTGAACCACCATGGCCCCTGTCGACTCGTCCTCCTCCAATAGCGCCATATCCACAAAAGTGGAGGGGCCAAACATAGCATCTTCTTCTGCCAGCTGGCCCTCCAATAGCGCCATATCCACAAAAGTGGAGGGGCCAAACATAGCATCATCTTCTGCCAGGTGGCAAACAAGTAGCCTGTCCTCATCCAAGGCCCCATTCGGGAGCGCTAACAAAATACCTCCAGACCGTGAAGCTATCGGCACACAGTAGAACTGCTTCTCCTCTTCCTCTGCATCAGCTGGGATGGTGAGCACCAGAGTCGATGCATCTCCATCTGTTGCACACCTTATTGTTGCTTTCTCCATTGTACCAGCTTGGGGAGCGAAAGGCCGCCTCCTGCGCAGGCAATGTGCAACTCAGTCAAGGATGCGAAGGGCAGCACAATCTTGTCTCTGTCTTCCCAGCAAGCCTTCAAGCAATCCGCTTTCTTGGAAGTGCGAATAGGCAAGCCTCCTACTGCACCACGAAAAGCAACCCAAAAAGCTGGAGCAAGTCCTTTGAGGCTGTGGTCGTCCTGGAAGGGCGTCTCAGTCTCTAAAGCAATCCTCACCCAAAAGCCTGTCTTGTAAGCAGCGTTCGCTCTTGCAAGGGGCGTATGCTTCTCCGATCGCAGATTCTTCTCAGCTAGATTCTTGCAGATCACTGGTAGCTCAGGTGGTCCTTCTTCTAACCGAAATCCCTGTCGTGGATCGACTGGCAGTTCCTGCGAAAACTCCTCCTGTTCAACTACTTCCCAATCCTCACTTGGTGCTGCTTGACCTTCTTGCCTCCTACTCAAACTTCTCACCTCCGCCTCTAAGAACCTCAGTAGAAGGATGTGTTCTTGAAGGGCTGAGCTCATGCAAGGTATCCCTCCACCCTGGACCTCCTCCTAGTGACAGACAGCTGCGCGGAAGCAGCCGAAGCACGAGCAGGAGCAGTGGGAGGTGATGAAGCCTCAGGTGAGGGAGTAGAGGTCGAGTGGCCCACAAATCCAATTCCAAGGCCACCCGAAGCAAGGAGTGAGAGGACCCAAAATCCAAGGGCAAGTCCAAAACAGGTCCCCACACCAAGGCCAGCAAGAAAGGGAGGCAGTGCAAATGAGGAGCAATGGGCAGGACAGCCGAAAGTCCAAGACAAGGAGACCAAGGACTCTAGGACCCGAGGCACCTGAGAAACCCAGCTCATCACATGCTTGAGCATCACAAGGACGAGGTGCAGTCGTGGATAAGAGCTATATATATATATAGAGAGAGAGAGTAGAGAAGAATATATAGAATAGAGAAGAGAGAAAGGGAGAGAGAGGGACAAAAAGGCAAACATCTACAGCCATTCAGCCCTTCGCGCCCTTCCAAAAAATCATCACAACAGCATGGACAGTTCCAACCGTAGCCAGGTCAGCAGAGGGCTAAGCCACCGAGACAGTTTGAGCCCCACCTTTCTCCCAAAGTGAACCCGACTCGCACCTCCAAATTTCAGTCCACCCAAACACCCGGACAAAAGCCGACCCTAGCCATCTGGCTAGAGCTTTGCAAAACAGCGGGGGGAATCGATGTCCCGCCAACAAATTTGAAGACAAATTGCTGGCCACCCCAAAACGACAACTCTTTGCGGCATCGAAAGTAGATAACCCAGCCCCCCGTCTTACTGGGATAAGACAATGCGCGATGCTGGTTGAATTGTTTTCTGACATGGGCCCTCCTCCAACTTTGTCTGATTCCTGGGACCCACTGACCCACCATAATATGCTTTCAAGCAACTTACCACGATTCAACATCTGCTCCTTTCATTCAGGTATTCTCTAATTGCATACTTCCGTAAATTTGTTCATTCACTCACTCATCCATTCACTTTCTGTAACAATTCTTGATCCCATGACAAGTCATCCTCATGAGGTGAAAAGCGCCTGCGCTCCAGTGTTCTGCATAAGAAAGCTCAAGTCTCTCTGAAAGTCAGAATAGGCCTCACAGAGGGATCCTTTCACATGCCAAGCCAACTACCTTCCCCACAAACAAATCTTTTGAGAGATCAACGTCAGGTTCTTGGGAAGGCTGACAATGCTGCCATGAAACGTTACATGGAACCTTCCTTGAAGATCGGTCCAAGTGTACTAAGATGTGCTTTGCGAGATCTGAGAAATGCAAAATCCTCTCAGAAAAACATCCAACTGGTAGCAAATGAAGTGCAAATACTTGCATCCTCTCCAAATAGAAGATGGTCAGCACATAAAACAGATGTTGCACATTTCAGTCAATTGCCGGTCTGCACCACACCTTCGGTTGCATCTTGGCAAAAAGGCCTCAATAGTTGTGACTAAAAGCACAACGACAGCAAGAGAAGCAAAAAATCGTTCTGTTTTGGTTCTCATCCACACAAAGAAGCTGTTGCATCCAAAAACGTGAGAAAAAACAAAAAAACAGGTGTGAAATCACTGGGTCACCAAGCTGAATCAGCCCAGCACCCTCCGAGGGATCAGTTCCACCTCCCCCTCGCCTGGCATCAACGCCAGAAACTCAGCTCCCTCTCCAGTGCTCCGGCGTTCAATCAAGGCCTTGGCCTGGAAACAGAAAATCCAAAAAAAAAAAAAAAAAAAAAAAAACACTTCAACAACTGAGTAACAACGTGTAACAACTGCCAACACGAAGTTCCAACACGAAGTTCCAACAAGAAGTTCCAACAAGAAGTTCCAACAAGAAGTTCCAACACGAAGTGCCAACACGAAGTGCCAAAATGAAGTAGCACTAAATATTGCCGACACTAAATAGTGCCTATCTAACTTCCTATCCAAATGCCTAGGGCCTATAGGCTGCCTTTCTACACCGAAGCGATAGCACAACAAAGAGGTTTCTGTGGCCGAGTTTTCGTGAGGAAGTTCACTGAAGATGTACCACATTGACTGAGTTGGAAATGTTGCTGAAGAGCTGCTTAGGTGATAATTTGAGTTTTTTTTCAATGCTGTCTCTCTGCCCACGCAAATACAGATAACTCTCTTTCCGCCATGCCCGTGCATTCTTTATCTGCCCTCTGTATGAATGTGTGATGTTCCTCCCTCCGTTCATGTGGAGAGCAACTAGAATAAGCAAAACGTATTATGTCACGAAAATAACTAAATAACTGAAATAAGTACACCCAGTTCTCCTTTTCAAAACTTTCAACGATTGAGTGACCTACACCCAGCTTTCACAAAGGCGTCCATTCTCTGCCTCTTGGATAGCGCCGGATAGCCCAGTCAATCGGATGCCTGTGCCCTGGTCATTCTTGCAAACCTACCCCGCAAATGGAGGAGAGCCGCAGCAGCGGGTAGTGCTCAGCTGATTCCAAACCATGTGTTCACCAGCACACTGTAAGTAAGCCGAATCACAAAGTTCATGGAAAAAAAAAAGCATGTTGAGCGAACTGTTTGGGATCTCGGGGATGGGATATTTAGGCTGCCGCTGTTCAGTTTGTAAGGGATGATTTTGAGAATATAGCTGACACGTACAAATGGAAATAGAGATTTGAGAAATATTGAAAATCCAATGCGCATCATACGACCGGGCTGTGGACCATCCTTTATTTTCCGCACTACTAAGGATTTGTCCACCTGCGAGTGAAAGCGTGCGTGGGTGTGCTGGGGAGGGGGGCATGCGTGTGTGTATGTGTGTGTGTGTGTGCGTGTGTGTGTGTGTTGTATCACGACCTTTCTAGGTGTTGAAGCTCTGGCTCATCAATGGTCAGTGTGAGGCAAGGTGCACTGTCTATATATATATATACATATATATATATGTACTGTATACTGTATATCAGTATATCAATGTCAACTGCGCATCCCAAAAAACGTGAAAAAACTGAAAGAAGTCACGTAATGTGAGATTGCAAACTCATTGGGGAGGCCCAAGGATTTCTTGATGTTGGTAGAGAACGATATCCTGAAACTTAAAAAAACACAAACAGCCTTAAATGTCCAACCTCAAAAGCACCAGTGTGGCACCACAGTAGTTGCAATTTTATACAAACTGCGGCAGTCGTTGTCCCCTGTGTCAAGCAGAAGCGTGATAGCTATGAGCATGACCCACCAAGACCCATTCGCTTGTGCTTGGACAGTGAGATGCATAGTCATGATGCCTCCACCACTGCAGCTTTGGCTCAAGCTCGTGCTGAAAGTCATTCTAGACATTTCTGTCCGCAACCATCCAAAGGCAAACGTGCTCAATCCACTTCTAGAAAGCCAGCCCAAGTCGATTCAAAACCATGCCCAAACGAGACAGGCTCTCAATTATTACGACTTCTCCAGTCAGACCCTTGTACCTCCCACAAGCTTTTCTGAATCACACCAAGAAACGTTTGCCGTTAAGCCAGTTTGATCTTGCAACTGTCTCAAAGCACTGTCGTTGATGACCTGGTTCCTCGGTCTTGGGAAGCATGACTGTGTGCAATTTGAAGCACTAAACTTACCGAAATCTGTCGCGTGGTGTGGAAGGAGTCATAGTCACTCCCAAGAATTCACTCACATAGGAGGTACCTACACACCTCATGAGGCATGAGGACAGGGGCTTAGGGGTCCTATCTATCTAGGCACATCCACCTTTGTGTTGGGGACAAGAAGGCATCAGTCCAGATATGGCATAGGTCTTTCCCTGCGCTCTTACATTCTGTCCACATCTTGGGACCTGCACACACGAATATGGGTCATAGGATGAGTGTGGAGACGTGTTCATATTTGTCTAAGCTCATTTATCAATCATGATCAACAAGTCGTCGCGTTCAGTCTCACACAAATAGCATCAGGCAAGTACCACTGAAAAAATGTTGTACAAATACAAAAAAAGGATGTCAATTGAAAAAAATGTGCTGCACATCACACCTACCTGGGTATACACAGCAAGATTCTTTGGGCCGATGAGCCGGGGATCTTTGGATGCAGTCACAAGCACGTGGCATGCTGGGGTAGAAACGGAGATGTCATGAATGCTGAAGAATTCTTCCATTCACAACCAGACTGTACAGAAATCTCGTTCGACCTCGTAATGATTCCAGACCTACAACTGCCTTGTCAGCCCATCAGAAAGATTGCCTGTCCTGCAGCAACTCTTGGGAAATTCTAAAAACCTCGCCATGGTACACAAGGTTCGCAGGCACACTCACCGTGAGAGTATCCACAGTGGTGATGTCCTCCATCCTGGGTCATTGCTGGGAAGAGATTGAATACAAGAGTTAAATAAAATTAAATCGCGATTTAATTCCTCAACATGTGGACATCACAGGGCACCCAAGCCAAAAGAATTAAATCAAGATTTAATTCCCTCACGTTGGACCTGAGAAAATCACTGCTTGAAAACGAATTAAATCAAGATTCAATTCTTTTTCCCATGTCTTTGCTGGTGAATCCGCTGGTCATAACTCAAAACTGGTTAAAGCCATGAACCGATTTCGTACAGCTACTCTTTACCTTCTTTACCTTCAATCAGCCCACCTGGCATGATGAATCAACTGGTCATAGCTGGTTAAAGCCATGAAAGGTTGGGTACAGCTAGTCTTCACCCTCTTTACATTCAGTCAGCCTACGGGCCGTGAAGAAGCAACTGGTTATAGCTGGTTAAGCCACGAATCGATTGAGTACAGCTGGTCTTTACCCTCTGAACCTTCAGTCAGAGAACTGGTCTGTGCTTACAGCCAGGCATTGCTGTGAATCAGAAGAATGAACCACTGGGCTAGGTAGTGAATCACATGGCTAGCCAAAGATATGAATAACCTTGTCTGGTCCTACGCCTGCCCCAACTCCTATTCAGATCCCTACAAACCCTACTTAACACCTTCCATTTCAGGGGGGAGCAGCCGAACCAAATAAAAAGAATTAAATCAAGATTTAATTCTTTTCACAGGAGGGCCTAGCCATTTCGGAGGGCTCCGGAGCCAAGGAAAAGAATTAAATCTTGATTTAATTCCTGTGTCAACGCCTTTCAGAAGCGGATGAGGCAGCGCATGGCCCAAAGAATTAAATCTGGATTTAATTCTTTTGACAAGGGCTGGCAATGAAAAGAATTAAATCGTGATTCCAGACTAGCAAGGGATATGTTTCAATGGATAGAAGATAAAGAATTAAATCCAGATTCAATCTTATTTAACTCTTGTATTTACTCCTTTTCGTCATTGCTGTCCCTATGGACTCCAAAGACTCAGCAAAGAGAACTAGAACAAACAGAAAGAGAGAGAGAGAGGGGGAAAAAGCAAAATAGGAAAAGTAGACAATAGTAGAGAACAAAAGAGAACAACAGAGAAAAAAGATAAAAAGACAGTAGTACAGAATAATGGAGAACAATAGAGAATAATAGAGAACAAAAGAGAATAATAAAGAACAATAGAGAATAATGGAGAATAATAGAGAATAATAAACAGTAATAGAGAATAGAAGACAGAGAGAGATACAGAAAGAGAGACAGAGAGAGAGAGGCAGAAAGATATGCCGAACAGCAGAAAGAAGTAGAGTCACAACTGGCCCCATGAAATCTTTTGAAAAAATAGTATCAAAAGCCACAATGGAGGAGCGCCCCTTAGTTGCATATGGAAGGGAGTTGATTTGCACGTGAAACTTTTGAGTTCCTGAGTTGCTACCATTGGCAACCAGTACGTCGAACCTAAGTAATTCATATGTGCTCATATGTCCTAGTAGATTTATCGTGCTATCTGGATCATTCACGAACTCAAACTACCCATTTCTTTCCACTCTGGTGGCTCCTCTTTGCAGATGCCCATGATCTGCTGAAGAGCTTATACTTTGCTCTTCTGGATCTTCAAGGCAAGACACTCTTCTTCGATTTTTTCCTTGGCGTCAATCGCCTGAAAGCAGCTGACTCAACCTCCCCAAGTCGTTGCCAACAATTCTGCAAGAACAAATTCACTTTTAGTGTCACATTTCTGAAGTTTGACAGCAATACATATAATGCAGTTGGTCTCATTTGATTAGGATATCATTCATTCACAGCGATTGCATCTTGTTGAATAATGATGCCCTGCCCTCTGAAAATCACTCTGGAGATTGTGTGGACTGCACTTCCAAGTCAAAACTTGTTCTGGGCTTTTGAGAACGGAATGTAATTGCAACCTTTCCACAAACTAAAAAGAAATCGCTCCCTAATCTGATCTTACCTACCAACCTGTACCAACCTTGTCATGGTCATTGTCCTTGCTCCAAATGCGAGCAGAGCGAGCGTCCAACCTCGCCATGTCTGGACTTGGCACGTCTTAGAGTCTTAGAAGCAATCTATGTGTACTGTACGATCTATTTTAAGAAGCTGTCTGCAAACACATCCTTCAGAAGTTACCCAGAAGGTGTCTCGTTTCTTCGAATTACGCTGAAAGATTTGTCTGCAGCTACTGACTGATACATTCTCGCAGGCAGTCCTCTAATAAAATCTGAAAAAAAGGAGGAGACCCACTGTCACAAAGCCTCTTCAGGGTCTCAAGTTGTCCCAGAAACTCAATCCGAACATTCAGGTCCTGCTCGATGCGCGCTTTGATTTTGGCTAAGTGCCCCATAGACATTGGTTCAATGTTCCTCACAGACGTGGACCCTCTGCAAGAGGAGGAATGTCAAAGAGTTTGTCACATCTTAAGAGATCTCAAAAGGGCATTGCCAAACACAACTGAAGTCACTCAAGTCTTACTTCGACCCTGACATTTCCCCTCTACCTGTTCAAAGTTTGAAAAAATCACTAGACTATGACAAACGATGTGACTTTAAGGACTAACCCGCTCTGAGCATCTTTATGAGCACAGCGCCATCCAACTGCGCCAGCACATCCTGAAAGGCACAGATCAATGGTAACAGACCGGCTGTACCTTAAACAAAGGACTGCCAAGTCCTTTAATGAGCTCTTTGAGGTCAGCATGAGGTCGAAACTAACAGGGAAAATCCTCAAAATACTACAATTGCCACAATTGCCCATTGCCAGCCCCAAGATGAAACTGCTTGATGACAATCCTCCAAACAAAAAAGAGTTCGAACTTGAAGAGATGCAAAGAATCAGATACGGATTGATTCGCTCTGAAAGATTTTCTGTGCCAGGTCCACTCCTTGGGCTCTTCACCCATCAGGACACCATTTATTGCCTCCTTGCACCTGGAGTTCGCGCCGTGGAACATGGTCTGCCCACAGATTAGCCTTAATTTGTCTCGACCCTGCGGTATCAAGGATTTCCATCTTTTTCATAAAACCTGTGAGCAACAGCCAAATGTAAACCATGTCAAGAGGGTCAGAGGTTCAACTGAAGCAAAAGCCGCTTGAAGGGTCGACCTAGTATGTTGATCCAGCTTTCCCAACCAGACCTTTCAGGTGCACTCTGAAAGTAGCCGAGTCAACTTGCCAGCCAACTGATCTGTGGGCACCTCGCGATCTGCTCCTTAGTCCCTTGGATGATGACTTTCCGTAAGCTTGGATCATCATTGTCACCTGCACTCTGCTTGCAGAAACCAAGCGTGCCATCAAATCCTTCTAGATAGGACAGCAAAAAACAAAAGGACATAAATACACCAAGTTCTATCAAATAATATCATGAAGTGTCATGTAGCAATAATTTTCAAGCATTCTGCTGGGACAATGAGAGAAGAGATCAGTGACCGCCTAAAAATTGAACTAGCCGCAAACATGTATCCAGAAAAACTCATTGAAAGGACTGCGTTCTGTTTACTTTTGGGACATTACGTGAATGTGATATCAGGTTCCATGCTTGGCGTTCACCATACATGTAGTTCCTGTCTGAGTTCCCCAGTGTAGTGACTTAAAATCTATTAATTTCTAGCTTTCTTTCCGCAGCAACAACTAGCGAGAATCTGGAATCGGTTGGAAACTAGAAAAGCTTATTTGGGCTCTCGATTCAGGAATGCTACGCAAGAAGTGCTTTTCCAAGACTGTCACAAGTTTGAGTGTGGCTGCAACTGCGGGGCTCTCCCAGAAGACTCTTTCCATAGAGAATGCGTATGGATGTCAACATTTGCTGCTCTCAAATCATTTGCTCCGCAGAGAATGTTGCTTGACAAATGATCTTTGTTGAACCGGGCAAGCCATCTTTTGCTCAAAACTGAAATGTGTTCTGCAATGTCCTGAACTCCACCCCGACTTTGCCTCGCTTGTTGGGAGTTATGATTTTGCATTTGGTGCCTTCCTGCAAACAAGCAGACCATCCAAAGAATCAAGATTTCAACCCACAAAAAGGTTCCATTCAGCTTGTCGAATCTATCTGTCACGCAAGACCGAGTGCTGTAGCTTGCTTCGCCCCATCAAATTTTCAACACCCCTAAAAAAAAATAGAAAAGAGCTCAGTGCAGTTCAGTGCACACTGCTGATCTGTTCTTTCCACAACCTTTGGAACCTGTGCCTGGACTGTGCCTGCACCGCTCCTGCAAATCTCGGATGTTGCAACCACCTCGTCCCACGATGCGACCAATGTCTCGGTCATCCACATCCATCTCCTCCATCTCACCTCCCAGGCCTTACAAGCTCCACGTTGCAAGAGGATCCCGTGGATCATCTTTGCATTTCCGAAAGCGATATGCAGACGATGCAATTCAAAATTCAGTGTCAAGCTTTATTTCAAAGTCAATTTCAATCTTGTTCTCTTTTTGAGGGCTTTTCAAGGCTCTTGAAAGTAAGAAAATCACTTGTTCATTGAAGTATCTGAAAGTTATCTCCCTTGTTTGCAAGACACTTCATACAAGTGATCAGTGCGGAAATTTGCAAAAGCAAATCAGCTGAGGTACCATAGGAGCCACCGCCTCCACCTCCACCATAGCCACCTCCACCGTAGCCACCTCCTCCTTTTCCGCCATATTTGCCACCCATAGCGTCAAAAAGTTGCAGCTACGCTTGGCTGTGCCTTGTATGGGGTATGAACAGTTGATCAATTGTGGCCCTACATGATTTGTTTGAAGATAAAAACCAAGAATCACAATAACCATTGCCAAGAAATCAGCCAACAGTCCGTTCTGACAATGGCATGTAGGTTTGTTTCATGCCAATCAAGCCTCAGGATACTTGCCCATGCAATGCTGGTGGGTCAAAAAACAGTCCAAAGTCAAATTAGGTTGTCAATATGTGTAAATGCAATAGGTGGGCCAGTGTGAAGAATCAAAGGCTGCAAGCCTATGGACCCAAAGCCACATGATTACATTTCTATATTCTTTCAAAAAGACAATTAATCGTGGTTATTCCTGTTTGAGCAAGGCGTGTTGTCATACCTCGACAACCAAATCGAATGGCATGTGATTTTTCGCAAGAACTCGGTCCTGCATAAAGATTGACAATGGCAAAGGAAAAAAAACATCACGGGTTTGCCTCTTGAGCGTGCTCAATCAGCATCCTAAGCCTTTTCAATCAGCATCCTAAGCCTTTTCAATGAGCTTCCCCGGCCTCCCCAATCACCTTTATCAGCCTCAATGACTTTTCTCAGCCTCCTCCACAACTTCCTCCGTTGGTTTTTTCAACTTCCTCAATCAGTCTCTCAGTCAAGTTGGTAGCATCGTCTTGAATCCGCGTCAGCACTTCAGTTTCCATTCAATTCAAAAAGAAATTCAATCCACTCAATAAACCTTTTTGATTTTTCTTCAATTTCCTCAGTCAGCCTTGTCAATCAACCTCCTCAGTCAACACCCGGAAACCAGTTTTGAGTCACCCTGCACAGTCAGCCTCCTCAATCTCGTCAGTCAGCCTCTGAAGCCTCTTCAGTCAGCCTCCTCTCTTCGACCTCCCTGACCTCCTCCAACTCATCAGTCAGCCTCCTTAGTCAACTTCCCCAGTCAGCCTCCCCAGTCGGCCTCCTCAGCCAGATGCTAGCTTTCCAGCATCCACATCCTCATCCTCATCCTCCTTGGTCTTCTGCATTTGGCGCATTTTTTCCATTTGAAGATGCCATGATTGTACCTTACTGTGATCAATTTTTGAGTCAACGGTGAGCAAGTAGGTGAATGGGCGTCTGAATTTTTCGGCTGAAAACGATTAGCGGAAGGCTCCTGCCCATCCATGGCTCTCGACAAGCAAAGCCCCAAGTGGGACTCTGTGGTTGTCAAAGCGACTACAAGTTTGGCTCCTCGTCTTCCTTTTGCGTTTTGAAGTTATTGTTTGAGTTGGTTATTGGCCTACATATTCAGGAGGATTTTCTGACAATGCCTTTTCGCTGCACTGACGCTGGTCATCAAGTGAATCATCACAATTGGCTCTTCAAGAGTGCTGCCCCCGGTTTTCCCACAAGGGCTTCCACTGGTATTGAACATCGTCAAAGGGTTGCTGGTTCATTTGGTTTGCTTGGAATGCAGTTCAAGTATGACCTTTAGAATCGATTTGTTTCAGGTCCCAGTTGCTAGAGATGTAGTTCTGAGATCGTCATCGAATGGTGGAGGAGACTCATGTTCCCCACCCTGGAACTGGTGCTGACAACGAGCTGTGTGCTCGCAAAAGTGGTTTGGATTTCGCATTGTGCACAACCGCT
The DNA here is from genome assembly GCA_009767595.1 of Symbiodinium kawagutii. Classification (NCBI taxonomy): domain Eukaryota; class Dinophyceae; order Suessiales; family Symbiodiniaceae; genus Symbiodinium; species Symbiodinium kawagutii. Next base: position 8,076 of record VSDK01026352.1, on the reverse strand, counting down.
TCTTGTGCTGGCAACAAATTCACCGGCATGGATCGGAACATAATGTTGCATGAATGTGAGCCGCGGTGTTTTTTTTTGGTGACTGGGAGGCAATTGCGGTTGACAGCAGACGATTTGACAGAAACATGACATTTTTTGGCAGGTAGCGAGAACACTTGTTTTCTATACATGTGAAGGCTGTAGCGGATGGAATGCATTCCTATATTTGTCTCATTTGTCCCCAAACGCATCTGAAATATGTGTTTTTGATTTCATCATTTCGCATCATTTTTATCGTCATCTTCATTGTTTTTCGTCTTCAACTTTGTCTTCGTCTGCGTCTCTACCTCCGTCTTCCTCTTCACCTTCATCTTCATCTTCATCGCCATTTTGAACTTCATCATCTCTTCACCTCTGCATCTTCATTTGCATGCGCATCTTCATCTTCATCTTCATCTACATCTTCATCACGAAATCCATCTTCGTCTCATCATATTCCTCATCGTCACCATCTTCATCTCTTCATCTAGACTTTGATCTTAATTTCCAGATATTCCGCATTTCCCTCATCTTCCCCATCTTCCTCATCTTCCTCATGTTCCTCATTCTCCTCATCTTCCTCATCCTCCTCATCTTCCTCATCTTCCTTATCTTCCTCATCCTCCTCATCTTCCTCATCTTCCTCAGCTTCCGTATCTTCCTCATCTTCCTCCCTTTTCCCCAAATTCCTCGTCTTCCTTATCTTCCTCATCTTCCTCCATTTCTTCATCTTGCTCATCTTCCACATCTTCCTCCCTTTCCCCAAATTCCTCATCTTCCTTATCTCCTTTGTCTGCCTCATCCACCTCACTTGCTCATCTTCCTCATCTTCACCTTCCTCAGCTTCCTCAGATTCTTTTTCCTCGGCGTCCTCGGCTTCCTCATCTTCCTCAGCTTCCTCATCTTCCTCAGTTCCCTCATTTTCTGCATCTTCCGCATCTTCCTCAACTTCCTCATGTTGCTCATCCTCCACATCTTCCTCATCTTGCCTTCCTGATCCTCCTCATCTTCCTCATCTTCCTTTCTTTCCTCATCTTCATCATCATCATCATCATCATCATCATCCTCATCTTCTTCATCTTCACTATACTCATACTCATCATTTTCCTCATCTTCTTCATCTTCCTTATCTTCATCATCTTCCTCATCTTCCTCAGTTTTCTCAGTTTTCTTCCTCGTCCCTCATTTTCCTTCGTGTTCTACTGTAATTCCCCTTCATCTTCCTTGTCTTCCGAATCTTTGCCACCTTCCTCATCTTCCTCATCTTCCACATCTTCCGCACCTTCCCCATACACCTCCTCTTCCTTCCTGATCTACCTCATCTTCCTTATCTACCTCATCTTCCCCATCTTTCTCATCTGCCTCAAAATTTTCCTCACTTTCCTCATCCTCTCCTGTTCCTCATCTTCCTGGTCTTCCTCAAATATTCCTCACCCTGCTGATTTTCGGTATCTGCCTCATCCACCCCACTTCCTCAAATTCTTCAGTTTCTTCAACTTCCTGGGCTTCCTCATCGTCCTCATCGTCCTCATCTTCCTCATCTTCCTCACCTTGCTCATCTTCCTCCCTTTCCCCAAATTCCTCATCTTCCTTATCTCCCATATCTGCCTCATCCACCTCACTTGCTCACCTTCCTCATCTTCAGCTTCCTCAATTTCTTCAGTTTCCTCGGCATTCTCGGCTTTCTCAATTTCCTCAGCTTCCTCATCTTCCTCAGTTTCCTCATTTTCCGCATCTTCCGCGTCTTCCTCATCTTCCTCATGTTCCTGATCCTCCCCATCTTCCTCATTTTGCCTTCCTGGTCCTCCTCATTTTCCTCATCTTCCTCATCTTCATCATCATCATCATCATCATCATCATCCTCATCTCCTTCATCTTCACCATATTCATCATCTTCCTCATCTTCATCATCTGCATCATTTCTATCCTCTTCATCGCACGCATCGGTCGCACACATTGAATGCATTCTCTGCATCTTCTTCATCGTCATCACCTTGGTCGTCTTTGTCCTCTTCGCCGTCTTCTGCGTCTTCCGCGTCACCCCTGTCTTCCTTATCTTTCTCATGTTCCCTTGTCCTCGTCATCCTTCTGATTTTCCTCATCTTCCTCATGCTCCTCATGTCCCTCACCTTCCTCATTTGCCTCATTTTTCTCATCTTCCTCATCTTCCTTATCTACCTCATCTTCCCCATCTTTGTCATCTGCCTCAAAATTTTCCTCACTTTCCTCATCCTCTCCTATTCTTCGTCTTCCTGGTCTTCCTCAAATATTCCTCACCCTGCTGATTTTCGGTATTTGCCTCATCCACCTCACTTCCTCAGCTTCTTCAATGTCTTTAACCTCCCCATCTGTCTCAGTTCCTCATCTTCCTCAATTTCTTTCCTGTTCTCTCATCTTCCTTCGTCTTCCAATCTTCTTTCATCTTCCTCATCTTCCTCCATTTCTTCATCTTGCTCATCTTCCACATCTTCCTCCTTTTCCCCAAATTCCTCATCTTCCTTATCTCCTTTGTCTGCCTCATCCACCTCACTTGCTCATCTTCCTCATCTTCACCTTCCTCAGCTTCCTCAGATTCTTTTTCCTCGGCGTCCTCGGCTTCCTCATCTTCCTCAGCTTCCTCATCTTCCTCAGTTTCCTCATTTTCTGCATCTTCCGCATCTTCCTCAACTTCCTCATGTTGCTCATCCTCCACATCTTCCTCATCTTGCCTTCCTGATCCTCCTCATCTTCCTCATCTTCCTTTCTTTCCTCATCTTCATCATCATCATCATCATCATCATCCTCATCTTCTTCATCTTCACCATACTCATCATCTTCCTCATCTTCCTTATCTTCCTCATCTTCCTCATCTTCCTCATCTTCCTCAGCTTCCTCAGTTTTCTTCCTCGTCCCTCATTTTCCTTCGTGTTCTAATTTCCCTTCATCGTCCTTATCTTCCGAATCTTTGCCATCTTCCTCATCTTCCTCATCTTCCACATCTTCCGCACCTTCCCCATACACCTCCTCTTCCTTCCTGATCTACCTCATCTTCCTTATCTACCTCATCTTCCCCATCTTTCTCATCTGCCTCAAAATTTTCCTCACTTTCCTCATCCTCTCCTGTTCCTCATCTTCCTGGTCTTCCTCAAATATTCCTCACCCTGCTGATTTTCGGTATCTGCCTCATCCACCCCACTTCCTCCAATTCTTCAGTTTCTTCAACTTCCTGGGCTTCCTCATCGTCCTCATCGTCCTCATCTTCCTCATCTTCCTCACCTTGCTCATCTTCCTCCCTTTCCCCAAATTCCTCATCCTCCTTATCTCCCATATCTGCCTCATCCACCTCACTTGCTCACCTTCCTCATCTTCAGCTTCCTCAATTTCTTCAGTTTCCTCGGCATTCTCTCTCAATTTCCTCAGCTTCCTCATCTTCCTCAGTTTCCTCATTTTCCATCTTCCGCGTCGTCCTCATCTTCCTCATGTTCCTCACCCTCCCAATCTTCCTCATTTTGCCTTCCTGATCCTCCTCATTTTCCTCATTTTCCTCATCTTCATCATCTTCATCATCATCATCATCATCACCATTATCCTCATCTCATTCATTTTCACCATATTCATCATCTTCCTCATCTTCATCATCAGCATCATTCTCATAGCACGCCTCCTGCGCATCGTCTGCATCATTTCCATCATCTTCATCGCACGCATCGGTCGCACACATTGTTTTTTTTGCTCGCCTGCATCGCCTTGGTAGCACTAAGCCAAGGCCGATAAGAAGCAGTGAAACCAGGTGAAACAAAGTGAAACGTACGAAGCTCCGAAGCTAGGAAGCAACAGAAGCAAAGGCAATAAAACTGCGAAAATATATACACGCAATGAATTCCCCGCCTCACAACTTCTCTGCGTAACCACTATGCAGATGGAACCATCAAACGAAAAATTGGCGCCGTTGTGATAGCTTGTGATGGCCGACAAGGCCACCAGTCCAACTAGCGGTCCACTGTGTGCTTCTCGAGAATCTGGCGGGAAGAGTGTCGTACTGATTGCAAAGTAGACCAAGACATGTTTAGTCTGGCAGTTAGTAAGCTGCCAAGAAAAGAAATATGGTATCATTTTTGTAGCAAGACCTTTTGTCAGAAGCGCTTCTGACACCGCCAGAACGTTGTATGCCTAGAAGTCAGTTGGGCAATAAGACACTACGAGGTGAGTTGGCCCACGTAGGGCCATGGTTTACTTGGAGCTTTCCAGGCAATGGTTTCGTCCAAGGTTTATCGTAATCGAATATGTGGACTCCTCATCGGTCGCACACATTGCATGTATTTCTCTGCTATTTTTTCCGGGTAATGCTTCTTGTGCACGATACACAAGTCATTAGAGTACAGACAGGCTGTAGTAGACAATCATGAACCAAAGAACAACAAACAGAGAGAGAAACACACCCAACTGACGGTGGACTGCCGTATGTCCTGGCCTGCATAGGTCATACTCGGGTATTCATCTTTGCGAAAAACTTTACTATGGTTTCTCCTAGCTTTGACATTTTGCACACTCGCGTGGGGACAACACATGTTCTGGAATGACAGGCGCAAACCTTCGCTGAATTTCAAGCCTCCGCATTCAAGACACGCGCAAATGGCAACGAACACAGCTGCGGGGCAAGGTGAACTTGCTAAGGGCCGCCCACAGCTCAACAATGCAAACAAATCAAAATTCTAAATGGCAACTGCATGTCCTTCGAGAAGGCCGCCTGCGTCACCAAATCACATAGTCTGGGGGTTGACACGCGACGATCAAAAGGAGATTGAAGCATCGCGTGCCCCAAGCAAAACCCATTCTACATGGGAATTTGCGGTGGGCCTACAAGGAATTCGAAAGTCAAGCGGGGCCTTTCCTACACTTGCGTTGTAAGAGAAACAACAAGGAGGGTCAACTTCTGGAACCTGAGTTTTCCACGGATCATGATTGGGAAATGGGACGTTGGAGTGCAGAGATTAAAATCGTGATCCCCGACCAACAAAGATAAAGCAGCTACTGAATACCAGAATGAAAACATGCCAAGTAAGAGATATTGTTTGCAGCGCTACGTGCTTCTGCTGGCCGGCAGCACCATCATGAACTGCCACTGTCCAATCACTCTTGCAAGCTTGTGGGCGCGCTGCCTGCAAAGCCGGCAGCAGCCGGGGCCGAGGGCAATGGGAAGCCGAGCAGCAGCAATATGAAGCCCGCGCCTCCGTAGCAGCGCTGCCCACCAATGGTGGCTTCTGTTGCAAGTTTGAAAACAGCGGGAAAATCTGAGAAGCGGTCGACCCTAAGATTTACTTCCCAACTGCCTTTCTCGACCTTGTGCTGGCTAATGCCAAGAAACATCAATTTTTGGGATTATGGCAGGACACTGTCCGAGGGTGGGTCGGAGACCTTCGGGGACCTTAAGGTTTAAGGTCAGGACCTCAAGCCTTAAGGTCAAGGTCAGCTTGAGGTCCTGCACCTTGAGCTTCAAGGTCAAGGTCAAGGTCACGGCTGGCGTGCGGAGGGGGGAGGGGGGGACGAAGGTCCGAAGGCTTAAGGTCAGCTGTGACCTCAAGGCTTAAGGTCCGTCCGAAGGTGACCTTGGACCTTAAGGCTTAAGGTCCGTCCGAAGGTGACCTTGGACCTCAAGGCTTAAGGTCCGGCGAAGGTGGCCTTGGACCTTGAGGCTTAAGGTCCGGTGAAGGTGACCTTGGACCTCAAGCTCAAGGTCGGCTCAAGGTGACCTTGGACCTTAAGGCTTAAGTCGGCATAAAGTGATCGACCTTGAAGATGACCTTGGACCTTCAGGCTTAAGGTGGACTTAAGGTGAGCTTGGACCTTGCACCTTAAGGCTTAAGGTCCGAAGGTGACCTTGGACCATAAGGCTTAAGGTCTGAACGAAGGTCCACATTGACATTAAGCTTTGCGAACAAACATTTCGGCTGGAAATTTTTAATAATTTTTTCAAATTTAAAAAAATCTTCAGACTTTAAGCCTTAAGATGCAAGGTCACCTTCGCCTTAACGTCAGCTGGAGTGAAATTTCCCAAGATCTTGAGCCTTAAGGTTTCAAAGCTGCCTTCGTTCAGACTTTAAACCTTAAGGTCCAAGGTTACCTTCGCCTTAAGATCACCTTAAGTCTTAAGGTTCAG
>VSDK01026323.1:5557-33626 GCA_009767595.1 Symbiodinium kawagutii | reverse complement strand
TTATTTATAATTAAAATATTATTTATAACAAAAAATTATTTATAATAAAAAATATAATTTATAATAAAAATATTATTTATAATAAAAATATATATCTTATATTTATTTATTAAAAATTCCAATGCCTAAATATTTAAATGCTAAACCCAAAATCCTCGCGCATATAACCTTTCAACCAACACTTAAAGCATTTAAGCCCAAAAATGTCTGTAATCCTGATCAACTATTCTGAAATATTAAAATTGTTAGTTCCTATTTTCGCATCAAGCCCCTTCCATGCCCCATCCGTCTTCTCCCCCACCTCCTTATATATAAATTTTGTAAAAAAATCCTAAACCCCCCATAGTCATTATTACCCTTTACTTTCCCAAGCATTTTCTCACTTAATTTCAAGCAACCTGCACGAAAGGCCTCAGTAAACCACGCGCGCATCACGCTATTCTTCCAAGCAATAGCTTGGAACATGTTCGAAATTACATCGAACGAGGCATTGAAAAAGTATGGCTCCACCTTTTTGCTGTCGAACATTTTTACATGAATGAAAATGGCTTGTCTTACGGGATTGCCACAATTTTTCGATAAAAAATTGACTTCCTTGGGTTGACCCTGGAACTGCAAAGTGTTTTGGTCATGTTTCCAAAAGTCTGGGTAAGGGCCATGAAAGTGGTCCGTGGCCCCGTTCGTTCGGTAATCTTCTCCGCCCTGTTTTCGAAAGCATGTTTCCTTTTTGTCAAAGGGCTGAAAGCGCGCAAGGAGCTGCATCACCTTAGAAGGTTCCATGTCTTCTTTCATCACATGATCTTGGCTCAAGGCCGCCTTGATTGCTGAGCAACCTTCTTTTAGCAACGCGCGCACTGCATCAGATGATCGGATCAATGCAAACTGCCACTCCGGGCGCTCATTGATGAAGAAGTCGCGCCCGCGATGCTGCGCGGACCAAGCCGCAGGGCGATCCGGCCGATAGCGCTCTCGCAACAAAGCGCTCTCGTCACAGCGTGCGAAATTTGGCACGTCCAGGTCGTCTTGGCCCACAAAATCTGCTGGCAGACAACCTCATTGCACAAGAAAATGTTTGTCCACCAAGCTCAGAGAAGCAATCTCCATGGGGTCGTACTCCGGAAATCTGCAGAAATTGCCTTCACTAGTGACGGAACCTTAGCAAGGGATCGCTTTCTCTTCAGATGAAGCATGGGCCATCAAACTGGCGAAGACATCCATGGCTACAGCTGGGCCCCTTCGAAATACCACATGGGCCGCCTCTGAAGCAGGTTGCGAACCAAAAGAACGAAGCATCTCAAAGACCAAAGCAGCTTTCAAACCTCCCCTTCCAATGGGGGGTTGCCACACCAAGGTCCACTCTGCTCCCTTTAACCTGCAAAATGGAGTCGCGACACTTCGAAGAAGCTGCGGGGGCCGATGAGTTGCCGCTGCGGCCGCGCATCCTGGAACGATTGGTCCTCATTCACATGGCCCTCTCCCCCTTCGTCATGGACTGTATCTAAGCAATGTTTTTCTCGCGCTTCATGATTGCGGCACGCAAAGTAACACCCATCAGCGCCATCGAATGCTTGAAGGCAATCAGGGTCGGCTTTGCGCCTGAAGCAAAAGCACAACAACAACAACAGCAGCAACAACAACAGCAGCAACAACCAAAACAACAATGACAGGTTCTAGCGTGAGCAAATCACGCGCGTACGCGGATCCTAAGGTAAACTTGCGTAGAATTAGGCCATGACCAAGGCATTTGGGACTTTCAGTTGCATTTGGGAATTACATGTTCAAAAAAGAAACATGTCAAGAAACAGAGCACGCGCGTGTTTTCAAATACTAAGGTTTGCGCACGGGAAAATTTTACCTGGCAAAAACACCGATTGTAGCGGCCCGCGAATGTTCAAAACAGGCTACGCAAAATAATTGAAAGAAAACCTCGCACACACACACACGCACGCAAGTTTTACAGCTATGACTATGACATACTATGACATACTATGACATACTATGACATTCTTCAAGTCAGCAAGACCAGCCAGCAAGCAGGTGAAGAAGAATTATGTACTTGTGCCCGGAGAAGTTAGTGGCACAAAAGAAGACCCACTAAAAGGCATAGATGACCTGCTGTTCGCGGAGCTGTTGTACGAGGTTTTCGACTTGAGAGAATGGCTTGCGGGTTGAACGCTAAGCAGTTCTGCAACAGAGTTTGCAAAGAGTCAGTCGGCGGGTCTCATCCAATCGGCAAGCCGCCCAGCAATGATTGCAGATGCTCCGTACAGGATTTGAGCGGTAGAAGTTTCAGCACGCCGACGAAGTCAAACACAGGCAGGCCGGCAAGAGACCAAACGAACGTGGCCAGGGGGAGCTGTGACATCAGACCGTGTGGGTCAAAACAAATGGACGAAAAAAGGACCCAGGTTTGACCCTAACAAGGTCATGTGGAAATGTGACAATCCCGTACCCATCCGGCCTAAACCATGGGCGAGCCCTTATGCATAGAAGCGTTTTGAAATGCTTCCAAGACTCTTCATGGAAAAACGGGTTTGCCAAATCAATCCGAACGTAATTACTGATTACGCAGTTATTTGTGCCAGAAATAACGTTGCGGAGCGTACACAAATCAAAGAACAAATCAATTTTGAAGAGCTGCACGACATGTTGCTTAGATTTTTGGAATCGCAAAAGCCTATTGATGCGATGCCCATTCCAATCCTTCAAAACTGCATTTGGCCACCGGTCCTCGTAAGAAGTGATCCCACGGATCCCTGCGTGGGCTTTGAAGCGGCTGGTGTTTTTGTTCCTCGTTGTCTTCACAATGTCTTCGCGCGTATCGCGGCGAACGCGCGCAAGACGGGGGCGCCAAGAGCTTTCCTTCATCTCATTCATCTCCTTCAAACGCTTTGGGGCGCGGCTCACTTTGACCTGTGCCCGTGAGCCCTTCTTTTTGAGACTTCATCGCCACCATCTCTGTCACTGATCAGGCCTGAAACAGCATTCTGGCAAACAGATTGGGCTCTGCTTGGTGTCAATGAGTCCCCGACGCGTTTGGCCACTTGCTCTTTGCGGGCTGGCCCCCACTGCGGGTTAGCGAGTTATAGCTATAAAACAGCACTTTCTCATCAGCGTCTTGGACAAGGCGAGAACAAAAATCAACGGCAGCAACGCCAACATCCCTCCTTGGAATGGATGTGTGTTTTTCATTTGTCTATCATAGTTGACCCTGTCCTCGCATTTGCGACGAGGATCCCAGAGAAAACAGCTGGCTTCCTTGTTGCAGAAATGATGGGGATGAAATTGTTGCATGCCCCTGTCGAACAAGCACTCAAAGGAGAGCGCCATGTCCCGTGGGCAAACGCATGGCCCCAAAGGTCCGGGGGATTCTTCCGGCACTGGCTTTGCACCCCACCTTCTGCGCCAAAGTTTGTCAAAAAATTGACCCAGCCACATCGAAATTTTGTTCTCCACCTGGGTCTCGTTGATTTTGGCGCAACTGGTTCCTGGTTCCCTGTCATGGGCGCCGGACTCGCAGCCCCCATCAATTCCCCACAAAGTTTCGCGAACCACACTAGGACATAGAAGACACAACTGTTTTGTCCTTGTAATGCCAAGACCGGATACTGCAAGTCAAACTGAACAAAAAAAGACGCAGCCCACGAACCCGAATGAGACCCTCTTTGAGCGACACTCTTTGTGGGACACTCTTTGTGGGACACTCTTTGTGGGACACGCTTGGTGAGACATTCTTTGTAAGACACTCTTTGTACGACACTCTTTGTACAACACTCTTTGTGAGACACTCTCGGTGGGACACCCTTGGCGAGACACTCTTGGTGGGACACTCGTGGCGAGACCCTTTTGGGGAGACACTCTTTGTGGGAAACTCTCGGCGAGACACTCTTGGCGAAGCACTCTTTGGGAGACACTCTTGGTGAGACGCTGTTTGACAGACACAATTTGCGAGACACTCTTTGGAAGACACTCTTGGCGAGACACTCTTTGTAAAACACTCTTGGCGAGACACTCTTGGCAACGCTCTTGCTGAGACACGCTTGGTGGGACACTCTTTGTAAGACACTCTTTGGGCGACACTATTTGTAAAACACTCTTGGCGAAACACTCTTGGCGGGACACTCTTGGTGAGACACTCTTTATGAGAGACTCTTTGTAAGACACTCTTTGGGAGACACTCTTTGTAAGACACTGTTGGCGAAACACTCTTGGTGGGACACTCTGGGCGAAACACTCTTGGCGAGACTCTCTTTGTACGACAGCTTTTGCTAAAAACACTTTTGGCGAGACACTTTTGTTGAAACACTTTTGGCGAGACGCTCTTTGAAAGGACACTCTTTGTAGGACAGTCTTAGTGAGACACTCTTGGTGGGACGCAGTTGGCGAGACACTCTTGGTAAGACATTCGCGCTGAGACACTCATGGTAAACGCTTTTGGCAAGACACTGTCGGCGAGACACTTTTGGCGAGATACTGTTGCTGAGACAGGCTTGGTGAGACATTCTTGGTGAGACAGTCTTGGCAGGGCAGTTTTGGTGGGACACTCTTGGCAGGACACTCTTTGGGGGACACTCTTGGCGAGACACTTTTGGCGAAACACTCTCGGCAGGAAACTCTTTGTAACACACTCTTGGCGAGACACTTTCGGCGGGACATTGTTGCTGAGACACTCTTGGTAAGACACTGTTGCTGAGACACTCTTGGTGGGACACTCTTTGCGGGGAACTCTTTGGGGGACACTCTTGGCGAGACACTTTTGGCGGGACACTGTTGCTGAACCACTCTTGGTGAGACACTCTTTGCAAGACACTGTTGGTGAGACGCTGTTTGTGAGACATTCTTGCTGAGGCACTCTTGCTGAGACACGCTTGGTGACACATTCTTGGCGAGACGCTCTTTGTAAAACACGCTTGGCGGGACACTCTTTGTAGGACACACTTTGTAGGGCATTCTTAGTCGGAGACTTTTAGTGGGACATTGTTGGTGGGGCACCCTTGGCTTGGTGGGACACTTTTGGCGAGACACCACACCACACCACACCCCACCACACCAACACACCACACCAACACACCAACTCACCACACCACACCAAACACCACACCACACGAAACCAAACCAAACACAATACCAAACGCGCCGCGCGACACCACACCACACCACACCAACACGCCTCACCACACCACACCAAACCAACGCACCACACCTCACCAACACGCTACACTCTTGTAGGGCGCGCTTAGTCAGACACTCTTGGTGGGACACTGTTGGTGAAATATTCCTGGTTAGACGCGCTTTCTTTTGGCGAGGCGCTCTTGGTGAGACACTCTTGGCGGGACACTCTTGGTGAGACCCAGCATTGCAAAACACCACAGCAGGAGCGCACAAATTGGCGAGACACTCTTGGTCAGACGCTTGGTGAGACCCAGCAATGCAAAACACTATTTCAGGAGCGCACAAAGCATGACGAAAAGTTTTTTCTGACGCAGCAAGCCCAATGTGTGGAGCTGTTCCGACATTGCGACACACAATAGCGGCGTACAAAGAGTGGCAAAAAGTCATCCTCACGCAGCAACTCCAATGCGCGGAACGTCCCAGCACCGCAAAGCACCATGGCAGGAGCACAGAGAGAAAGACAAAAAGTCACCCTGGCGCAGCAATTCCAACGCGCGAAGGATTCTCAGCAGCGAGGGAAAACCGTCCTGGCGCAGCAACGCTGATGCGTTTTGTCTGCCTGGCGCGAAGAACCAAAACATGATTCCACTGCGATTTGCGAGCAAGGAGACAAGATGGAAGCCGGAAAACAAACATGTTTTCAGCACTTTGACGCACGCGTCACAGTGCGCACAACGAAAAAAAGGTAAGACATGGTAAGACAAAAAGCAGCATGACAATGACACCTTCTTGTGCGATTCACAATGCGGAGAGCGAACAAAAGTCCCACGTGAATGAAGCCCATTTGCCGCTGTGCTATTGCGATTCCCGAGCAAAAAGACGCTTCGAAGCCACGTTTGCGCACACCTGCCGTTGTGAAACACGATTCCAGAAGCAATAAAATCTAGAATTCATAGCACCTGCCGCGAAATCTGCATGTGCCGAAAATGCCACCCCTGCCAGGGTCTTTGCACTTGGAAGATGCGTGATGTGTCCGTGCCAATACGTTTTGCGGAAAATCACAGCTTCGACAAGAACAAAGTACTGCGCCTGCCACAAAAAAAACAGCTGAGATGTCTAAAGCGCTGCGCCTGCCAGGAAAAACGCAAACACACACACACAAACACACACACACACACACGAACATGAACATGAACATGAACATGAACATGAACATGAACATGAACATGAACATGAAAGAAGTGTCCAATTCACCGCCCCTGCCACGCAAAGTCGGCTTTGGACACGTCATGACACATGCTGAAATGCGACAAAGCGCCACGCCTGTCACGCAAAACAACGTTGGAGGTCACACAAAACCACGAAAACTGGCCACCTCCAAACGCTTTCGCCAATGGCAGGACCTTATGGCCCTCACACGGACGGTTGCGGTCACCCGCGAACGGTTGCGAACGGTTGCGGACGGTTGCGGACGGTTGCGGGCACAGACGCAACGTCCAGCGCACACGACTCCACCCCCAGACCCCCAGTATGGAACGAGAACCCGTGCTATGCATTCGGGAAAAAGACCGGTCTGTCAAGAATGCAACATGGCAAAACTATGCAAAATTTCATCTCAGCTAAAGACAAGTCACCACATCATGAAGCGCATCATGGAAACCATAAGGCAAACGACAATTTCTAGAGAAAACAAATTTCTTCGAACAAGTCTTGAACCAGCTAGAGAACTTGTCAGGTAAGGTCAGGCCACCAGAAAGGCACGCAGGAAACCCTGTCAATCCAAAATAGAGGAGCAGTTCCGAAATAAAAGGGATCGCAAATCCGGATAGCCAGGTAGGACTTCGTCATACTTTCTTGAGCGCGCACAAAAGTATGGAGAAATTTGAAACTTTTCTGAATGCTTTGGATTCCAAGATAACTGTCGTCGTTTCAGCGCATTTTAGCCGCTGAAGAGTAGGGTCATCTAGGATTCTGGATCTCCTCGGGAGAATCCCTCCTTCAGCATGCAATCTACTACTTTGCCGGAAAGGGTTGTACATTCGTGCGTGACTGAGTTGCTTTCTTGGAACGTTGTTTATCAGTGTTAAGTAATTTTCGTCTTGTCAACCGTGCAAGGTTTTTCATGCTTTTGAAATGTGTTTTGAACGTATCTGTCGTCCCTGAGTCTGATGTCATTCGCAGTCTCAGGTTCACCCGTTCATCTTCAGACACACTGCCTTGCAATCCAAAACAAGAATTCCACGTACGAAAAAAACGTCAACTGACCGAGCGAAAATATCTGTGAAACTATCAATCTGTCAAAGTGACAGGGCATCTCAAGTGCCCAGCAAAGACAATTGTCAACACAGCACCAAGACACCTTCGACTTCTTGTGGGAAGTCTGAGCCGCATCGATTTGCATTGCTCAGATCCTCTCTGCAAATCTTGATCACTTCGTCGTGCTGTTGAACCTGGAGCAAAAGCGAAGGTTTCTGTGCAGATTTGGTGGACAGCGATTGTCTAAATCCGTTCGGGAGAGGTGCTTATGCTTCGGCCATCTAGTGCTAGTGGTTTGAGGGTTGGTGCGACGATTTCTTCTTAAACCTTCAGCAGCTTGACAACATACAAAAGGTCAGCCGTAGCAAGTCTACCTTGCACAAATCTAGGGTGATGCAAGCTGCTCTTTGTTAGTTTCATCATGCTTCATCCCGCAGCACTTTCCGTCTTCTCAGATTCCCTTGACTCTTGTACGTGCGTCTATGCGTTCTCCCAGTTTCTATCCCCTTCCCCTCTTTCTTGACAAGATCTTCGGTGGGTTGCGCTAATGATCATTTGGCAAGTCATTCACAAAGGTTTCCAAGATTGTCCTGGACAAAGGGAACAATAGCACATTCTTCTTAGACAATGAAGAACTTCCAAACGGGTAGAGGCAAGGATCAGCTCTGAAATAGAAAGTAGATCAAAATATCTCAGGATTCCTTGTGTGTTCACGTGTGCCTCCGATTCCTTTGCCTTACTGAGTCTTCCAAAGTGTCAACCAAAGGAGTCACTAAAAGCCCTTCAAGCTTCATTAGATCTCACCAGGGTTCACAAGCCGCGAAGCTGGTGAGAGCTAAGTAAATTTTCACTAAGCGCATACTTTGTTTCACTCCTAACATGCCAATATGAATATATATATATATATAAGTATAGTTTACATCTTTCAAATATGCCTACTTTACACTTCCTTCCTTCTCAGTCCGCTGACATTTCAAAGGCAAAGCTTGAGTACTCTGCATGATGGGTCGCACTCTGCATGTTAAGGTGGTCCTTTAGTGTTGCCGTTGATTCAACTTTGTGATGAACAAGTTCTCAGAAGCAATCCTTCTGCAGTAAATAAGGTAGTACCCAGAGAAATGTGTAGAGTTTTGTAGAATGACATCGATTATATGAATCTGCAAGCTGCCCTTCGGGCTTTTCCCAGCAGTCATTCCATCACACAAGATCCAGCAAGCTGTAGATGTATCATGACATCGGCATCCCCAAAATCCAAACACTCAAAGATGGGCAAAGATCATTCTTAGTCGAGCAATCAGCTGCCCGTTTTTGGTTGCGTTTTTCAAACATGCGAACTATCATGACATCACCAAACAAATCAAACAACTTGCTTTGGCCCCACAAGACTTTGCTCCGGCCTGCCAATGGGTTCGCCTTCAAGTCTTGCAAGATCTCCACTCCCACAACTAAATTTCTGAGATTGCCCGGTTCCTGCAGCACATAAGGCTTCAACAAAACATACAAACATATACAAACAACGTCTAAAGAAGATCTTTTGTGATCTTTGAAACATAAATAATTTTCTATCATAAAGAACTGATCTAAAGCTCTCTTTTGACGTGCAAAAGACATAGACCTGGACTGGCAACGCGCCTGGTGGGGTGGTACCCAGATCTGCTCCACAACCGACCCCATAGCTTGCCAATGACAGGTTCTCACCTCCGACCATTGATTTCCTTGGGCGAAGGCGGACACATTCGAACTTTCAAAGATCATTCCTACAAATACATACAGTATACGCACATGTTTTATCATGGTTTCATGATTTACTCTTCCAAAGTACGTGACCATTTAAGGGGATTGAAGAGGTAACAAAGTGCAGGGCCAAGAAGTGGACTCGATGAGACAAACACACCCTTGCTGCATAGCATTGAAGCACGTTTCTTGGACTAACGACCGATGCACTGAGCACTCAGTTCCTGTCCAATGTGAAATCGGAACTTGAGCTTGGTGCCCTCCGGCATGACCAAACCAACCGCGCACCACGAGTCCACTTGTGCACCAGCCATCCTCATCCGAGCTCGTTTGGTTGCCTTTCCATAGTAGCCATTTGGCCAAAACCTGCACACAAAACAGGAAAAAAATGCAATCACGGCAAACAGTCGTCAAACATTCGACTCTGCTCTCCCTTTTGTTTACAAAGAGAACAAGGTGCCTCATTGACGCCATGTCTTCCCCTGAGAGCATTTGTGCAACAGAGTTTTGATATGTTTTGATTCTGCTAGATTGAAGGATGCCTATAGATGCCCATGGATACCTACCTGTAAGAGAGTCTGGAATCATGCAATCGATCAACTGGTTTCCACCTATGCCGATATTCTGCTCTGAGGCTCCACAAAGGTACTTCCTAGATGCCACACTCTACAGAAACGTATCCTGGTCTTGACCTCCCTGCACAAACTAGTCAACAGTGTAAATAGGGGTAAGTGCATAGGGCAACAGTGTCATATGTACGTATGTATGTACATGCGACATATGTTTGTAGGTCTCTGTGCATGCATGGTCTGTATTAATGCAGTGCAGAGTAGTGTAACGCTTTGCAATCTCCATGGACTTTATGATGTTTTCTAGTGTCTTGATCATATTTCAATTCAAATATCATGTTCTTCAATATTCTTTTCCAAGGCGTCCGCTCTCTCTCCGTCTCTCTTGCTCTCTCTCTCTCTCTCTCCCTCTCTCTCTCTCGCGATTTTCTTTCTCTGTCTTGCGAAGGTAGGATTGGGTGACTAAGAGCTCCACCGATTTGAAAGTAGGAGGAGGAGATGTACCTCGACACTTCTGGGGACGGCACACCCCGGGTGAAATCGCACTTGACAAATGCAGTTTTGTGCCTGTTTGTAAACCCGTCACAATATAAAGCTTCGCAAAACCTTGAGCATGCAAACACATGTGTCTACACATCTGTATCTGCTATACAAATATGCACTACATAACTGAACAAATTGGCCAAAGGGACTGTCCAGCTGGCACGAACACGTTCCAGTATTTCACCTGGAGGGTTTTCAGGTCAATTTTCAGTCGCCGAATGGTCCAATCCACTCGATGAGTTTTCTCCTGATGGCGTGGCGCATGAAGCAAACATGCAGACTGATCAGACTGTCATCTAGGCGTCAAATTGCAAAACCCTCGGAAAGAAAGGGAAACTGTGACGACTTGCTTGCTGCCACACCAGCTCCCTCAGGGCATGAAGGTCTGATGCCAACATCAAGAGTCATCAGTCCAAAAGACCAAACTCAGACGTACTCACAAAGCACATATCAAAGTCTATTGGCTACAAAATGTGTATATACCGCAAAGTCTTTTCAGACCGTCAACATGATCGTCGTTTGCATTTACAGGCTATTCCAAGTCCAATGTGTTTTTTTGATTTGGTCATATTCAAGGGTCCCACCAGAGGGTCAGGATAAGGAATGATCAAGACATGACGATCTAAAGCTAGTATAAGCTAGTTAAGTATAGGTAAGTTAGATAAGTATAGATTAAAAACAAATATCAAGTTAGATAAGTATAGATTGAGTATAGATGATAAGTTAGATACATATAGATTAAGTATAGATGATTTAGTATAGATAAATGAGAAAGTTGAACTTAAAGGATGCTCCAGTCCTTCAACCAACTGGCTCCACCATCTCGTGGCTTGACTGAAACAACTGGCTCACCACCTGCAGTTTGAGGAGACTGAGACCGTAGCAAAGAGAAAATGTACAACACGTGCGATGCAATTCTGAAGCATGTACTTACCATTTGTTGTAAGTCAAAGCCACCTGTGACGGGAGGAGGTGGCGGAGGTGGCACTAGATCTAAGATCTCCTCCCAGTCCTCTGGAATTCGCTTTGCTGGGACAAACTTTCGGCCTCTCTGCGGAGTCAAGCGTGGGCACCCTTCTTTGCCAACCATATCAAAAGAAGCTGATAAGCAGAAACCAATGGGGAAACAAGAAACAATGTGACAAAAAATCAGAAACACATCGTTTAAAACAGGAATGGTCTAGGGAAATCTATCTTTCGTTCATGCCTCGCACAGATTTCGGAGGCCGTCTTCCTCGTGCAGGGGAGGCTACTCGGTCAAGGTTTGCTCTGATGGAGTCTGGGCTCCCTCGGCCTCGCTCCTGAGCCACAAAGCAATGCCAAGAAACCGCAACACATGAAACTCGTCCATAAGAAATAGATAGAAATAGATAGAAATCGATAGAAATAGAACATAACAATCAACTCTTAGGACTTTCAAAACAACTGTGTGCATAACTGTGTCAATAGAATCTACCGATTTTGTGTTTCTTTGCGGCAGAGTAGGGGAATATTAAGACAGTGTGGATCTGCTTGTTTAGTGTGCTGTGCGAAGATAAGTCTTTCAGCGCCAAAGATTGCAAAAGTATGCAAAGTAAACAAAGAGACGACTTCTCGTACGGCGTTTCCCAAGTTGTGCGCCACCTTTATAGCAAGGTGAACGAAGGTGAAAGTCGTAGCGCCCGTCCTTCCCAGCAAAATCCAGTGCGGTCAGCGCAACATCCGTCATCTTGCCGTCGCCGTCTGCCTTATCATCCTGGCTAGCCCTTGGGCCAACACGGCTCTGGAAGCACAAGCGGTGGCACACAACTGATCAGCAACTTGGAGCATTGCAGCACTGCATTTGCATGGAAGAACTCTGAAGTTTCACCGAATTTTCTTCGAGCTCGGATGGTCTATGATGGTCTATGATGGTCTGGTGGATTGAAACATTTTGAGCAGTTAGTGCTCTCGAAAAAGGCGCGTGCAGCCATTCAGCTTTGCATTAATACCAACCTGGCGACACGCTGGGACGATAATGAGAGATTGAGCGAACTGTCAAGGTCCATGGTGAGAGGACCATCGCACAAGAATCAAAATGCTAGTTGTGAAGGAGGTACAAATCAAATCCAAAAATTGCCAACAGAGACAGCAAAGTAATCTGCAAAGCAACATACAGAATAGCATAGCGGCTACAAACAAACCCAAGACCGCCCGCGCACGGGGATGGAGGGTGTGCAATGTCCATTACGCAACGTCTATGGCAGACTCACGGCTGGCACACCATCCTACGTCAAGTGAGGAAAAAATGCGGGATGAACGGCGAGAGCCTTGACATATCAATCGGGGATCTAACTGGCGTGGAAATGTGGGAAGTGCTGGAGACAAATGACGAGTGAATCCGCATAAAAGAAAGAGATGTAACGACGGAAAGAGACCAAGAAAGGAAATATGCAATGTATTAAAGACAAGGCCAGGAACCAAAAGACCAAAACACGAAGCGAGACCTCCCGAATCGAGGATGGACTGCGCCTTCAAGATGCATATGATGCATAATCTCAAGAAGATCTTTAGTAAATTCAATGGAGAGATCAAATAAGAAAGAATTGAGAGTTCCAACAGCTTCCTCTTTTGGGGAATGACTGCAGAGAGGAAAGGGAGAGAGAGAGAGAGAGAAATGAGAAATGAGAGAGAGAGAGATGAGAGAGGAGAGAGGTGTCTCATCCCAAGGACTGTGGACAGAGAATCAGAGAATTCATTTGTGCAGTCAGGTTGCAACAAACACTCCCAACTATGGACCTCGCCCTGACTGCTAATCTTGATTTTAAGCATCTCTCGAACAAGAAATAGAGGGTAACAAAATAGCACTTGCCGGTGCTAGAAAAAGAGTTGCGGGACAGGTGGCATCATCTGAATGCAGCTATTCCAGTAAAGCCAAATCTCCACTCTGCCGGAATAAATTGATCCAGCAATATTGCGGCTCTATGACACTGAGAAGCGCCAGGTTTACATACGATTTCTATTGCCGCTGGACCTGGATGGGAGGTCTCTGTGCACGTTCAGCTGGGACATTGATGGACGTACTCGCAGCTTGTTTGCACAAACCCATCGCAGCATGTCTTCCTATATCGCTCTTGCCCACACTAATAGGGATGTATAGGGGTATGACTGACCACGATTACAGTGTGAGAGCTGTCTCAAATGCAAAGGCACAGCGAGCAAGGTCAAAGACATCAAGCTTATCAAGTGGTGCAGCACACACTGAGGTCCCTGTCCATGCAAATCAACGATGAGAACACGTCTTTCCTTTGGCAATGTTTGGAAAAATGTCTCAATAGAAGAACCCGTGCTTGAACAATGGTACCACTACCTGCTGTTTCTAAGTTGTATCTTCAAACCATCATTATTTTAGTTTATGTATAGATATGTTGCCATGCACCTAGTCTGCACGCATGCGCATTCACATTTGGTGCCACGTCAAACTTCAAACACCCAAACATGCGGCAGCCACAATCCAAAAAACTACACTGTGGTTCCAGAAGACACAGAGTCAGTCAGAGTCTTCTTTTCACAAATGAGATGATACTGCTCGGGGTGGGCGTAGAATTGGTGGTGGCACCTTGGGACCATTTTTGAAAACAGCAATAGCATGCCATAGCACTGCAAAGACATAAAGGCGAAAGGATGTGAAAGGTGAAAGAAAAAGAAGGAAGTGGAAGAGGGTGGAGCGGAGGGGAGTGGAGGGGAGTGGAGGTGTAGGGGGGTTGGGAAAGGCCGCGGTTGAGAAATGGCCAAAAGACAGGAGGCTTGGCTGGTGCTCAGTGCGCTTGTATCGATGGGACTGCAACGAAGGTTCAAGTGAGCTACTTTCATTCCACAAATTAAAACTCATGAAAACACGAAGAGGAAATCGAAACTCTCTTCTGGAACTTTTGCCACACTGTGCAACACTTCAATGCTCTGTTTCCTACGCGACATTTGTGAAGTTGGGACCTGCAGGACTTAATGCTCCACTTGACTTTTTTGTTTGACTTTCTGGAGCGAAGGCAAGTACAGTACAGTTTTTCGAGGCCTTCCAGTGATGGCTTGGACTTACACGAAGCTGTATTTCCCAGGCTTTGCATTTTTCGTACAGGAATCTGTGCTGAGGAAGGTAGGCATGTGTACATAGACCTTTGCTGTAGCAGACTGCCTTCAGTCACTCTTGCACCATGGTTGTTGTGAAGGCTGTTTTGGTGGCAAACCGTGTGGCTTGGACAAACAATGACAAACCTTGGTTTGCAAGCTGGCTGTTCTGCCTAGCAGAGTGCGGTGCACAAATCGCACCCCGCACAGAGATGGTGCAAACACCCGGCAGGATGCGACAGAACTGTGAGCGGTGCGAGTGGGACACTTTGGAATACTGCATCATACAGGGTAGGGTCGGGCCCTCCTCAATCTGACAATCCTTGTATAAAGGCAACACATTTGGCAAGGTGTCAGCTCTAAACCAGAGATATCCAAATATCCTAGAGCGCAAAGAACTTGTATAGCCGGTGCTTCGAAACTTTGAAGAACTATTCTTACGTATTCAGTGCTTTCAGCTGTCGAAAATCACAAGGCCTCTCGCATCGCAAACCACAAACACGCCACCTCAACTGGAAAGGCAACGGCAGGCATTGTCGAAGTCCTTCACTTAAACTTCGCTACCGTTCACTCAAGGCTTGACTTGGCCCATGGAGCAGCAGAAGTTCTCTTTTGGTCATGAGTAGGTTGTGCTAACACTATGATCACAACTCTGAGTGGGCTTAAGCTGCGATAGAGCAACGTTGATAGCTATGATAGGGATGTTCAACTCGTGCTCTAGCCGGTCTGCCAACGGAACCTCGTTTGCAAATCAAACACGTGAAACTCGACAATTCACTGCATGGAACATAGTTGCATGACATTGCATGGCATTTCCAATTTGATGCATTGAATGTACATTGACCAAACAGTTTGAGACGGGGTGCCATCGACAGGTTGGTCCCACATTGGACAATGGCATCCTGGGGTCCAGAAGGAGAGAGGAAAGCGCATGACCGGACAAAAAAAGAAAGTATTGAAAACATTGTATATATATATATGTATATGTTTATGCATAAAGAAGAAAAACGTAAACTAACATATATATATATATATGTATATATATATATGTATATATATATATATGTATATATATGTATGTATATATATATATACACGTATGTATATATATATATATATGGATAGATTCTGCCTAATATGAAAAAAAACATGAGAAGAGAACGAAGCTTTCCGAAGCTTTGCAAATCGAGGCTCTACTCCAGGCAGGCACAGGTTCTCCCGAATTATCTTTTCACACCAGGCTTCTGGCCTCGAAGCGAGTGGACAGAAAAGACAAGAAAGAACAATGTACTGTATCTTAAATTACTATCTTTTCTTGTAATTTCATATAATTATATAACTTTTCAAGAAAAAACGAGCAGTTTCAAGACATTTCAAGCACTCAAGTTACATTACGACATCGGCGGAGGAATTCAATTATTTGCCATCAAGGCCTTTCCGATGACACTAAGAAACCAGCACGTGAGCAATGTCGGTCGCCTGAGCTTGTTCAGTACATAATGTGAACAGGCTGTGCCGAATGTGAAGAGATAACCTCTCCTAATACCTCTCCTTTTGATTCCTTTGTATATATATACCTATATTTATTTACATATATATATATATATATCTATATCTATATATACATATATATATATATATATCAATATATATGTCTTTGTATGTCTTTGTATGTCTCTCTTTGGGTTTCTGGGAGAGGAGGAACGCATAAACGTTGCAGTGAAGTGGCAGAGCCGCATTTCAGCCCGGCGATTCTGACCACTTCGAATCCTATCTCAGAGAAAAACTTCACAACGTTGCGATCTCCTGCGCTGTGCATCGCTGTCGGACATAGTTTGTCTGTTAAGTCTGTAACATTTTACACATTGCATATCTTTCCACTCTTTGACTTGTCGCCGCGCCGTCTTGCCTATTTCTTGGTAGGGAGTTAGAACCTGGGAAAACAAAGGCACGAAAAATTTAATCAGAGCCAGAAACCATCAGCAAGCCTTGTTGCTTTGAGAGAACTGTAAATCTCAGGTGCCAACAGTGATACGCTTGGCACCAAACTTCTGCAGCGATGCCTTGACAGGCCAATGGGAAAGTCCAGAGTCAGCGCGACAGTCTAAGTGCGATTTCTTCCCAGAGGTGTATGTCTGCCCATCTGTATACGTGTGCATCTGCATTCCTGTGTGTCTGTACATCTAGATGTCTGCCCACCTGTACTTCTGTATGTTTGCCTGTGTGTATCTGTATGTCTGCATGTCTAGAACTACGCGGATGTATCTTCTTTTGGCAATACACACGCACATATTATATATACACACTATCTGAGACTATCTGTATCTAATACAAGCATACGCTGCTACAACACCCAAAGAACTTTGCAGCGCCTTGCAGGCTTCAGCTCCAGTGGCAACGTTCAAACCCGTTCTCTGCATTAGTTCGCCCTTGAGTTCCTCACAAGGAAACTGAAAATTTGTCAACCTGTGAAATCTGAGAAATTCTGTGAAAGAGTTGAGACTCAAACACACGAAACTCTTCGCCTACGAAACTCACGCAGTGTCCAGCCGGTCTGCTCACACTTCGCCTTGTTGCCCTCCCATCCTCCAAAAAACGTTTCCAAAGACATGCCTAGGCCGAGTGAAATGAATGAAGTCTTTCACAAACATGCTGCCACTGCCACCTGGAGAAGTGCGATGTAGGACCCATCATCCAAACAATCATGTCAACATGTCTAATCATGTCTATATATCCATATATATCAGTCTATAAATCTACGTGCAGCCACGATGCCCATAATGATGTACTGGGGCTCCGCAGTCATCAAGCGGTCCACTGTTGTGAAAAGCTGCTTCCTAAACCTGAGAAGCTGAAACTTTCCTCAACGTCACGTCTTCTCACGTCTCTTACTGTGACGATCAATTCCAAACAGCATGTGCCAAGCATGGTTGTATTACAGATGTCCATCCATTATCCTGTAGAAGGCCAGTACCCGAAGCACAAAACTCAGAGAGTTTCAATATTCTAGCCTGGGCTACAATAGGGCCCACCAAACGAGTTGCAAGTGCTTTGTCACGACGCCTCATCATGGCACAGCCCAATTTGAACCAAGCCGCATTGCGAGGAAATTCAACATGTCCTCGTCCGTTGCCAACTTTGGGCTGTCAATGAGGATGCCCGAAATGTGAAAACCAATGCCCTGGCCGATGCCAAGCGATAGATGACAGCAAACCAGGATAAACCAGGTATATATATTTTTTCATATATATATATAAATATACACTTACATTTACCATATATATATATATACATATGCAAATACAAACACATATACATATATCTACATATGCACATACATATATATATATATACATACATACACATATTTGCTTGCATATTTTACCCTTGATCAGAAGTATTAATCACGCATCGTTCGTGTCAGATATTGGCTGGCTAGTATGGATTCCCCCAATGAAAAGAGTATAACCACCTAATGCAAACGCGATGGAACAACGGGGGTGTTGCACCGCTTAGGAGTCGTGAGAAGAAAGTTGTCAGTACCAGTAGGACTCTTTGGTCACGTTCTTTCCACCTTGCAGTGCCTTGCAGACTTCCCGATTGGAGATCACCATGTTCCAAAAGTCATACTCCACCGTCGTATTCGTTGATGGTATAATGACCTCAATGGTCGCAGAGATGGTCACAACGTGGCAGAGATTTGTGGTTCCATCGATTCTGGCCAATGCAACCTGCATGCACTAAGGCGCGAGTCCTGAAATTTGCATCTTTGATTCTAGTGGTGTGTAAAGTGTGGAAGCGTGAATTCTTATCAGGTGTTTTCCATTGTTGGACATCCTCATTTGTGCCTTTGTTGCTGTTTTGACCACGCCTTCTCGCTTCAAAATCCTTCAACCATCATCGGTCTGCACGCTGTCTGCCACAAGCCAGGAAAACAACTAAGTATGATGCAGTAGGAGTAGTAGTAGAACTAGTACTGGATCAAGAAGCCTTATAAATTGTTGGTAGTACGTGATCCTGGTGAGTGACCACAATTCACTATAAACCGAAGTGAGGATTTCACAGTGACGACCATACTTCTCTATCTTTCCAAGCATTTGCAGAGGTGATCCCATGACACACAACTTAACCACACAATCTCGCAAATGAGAGAAATGGCATTGAAATTGTACTGATTGTACTTGTATGTACTTGTAAACTACGAAAGTCGTGATAGATAGAAACATGAAACAAATGGGCAAGCTGTGTCCAGCAAGAACCAGATCGCAGTGGCTCACTTGATAGGATAATTACGCATCATGCTGCTCCATACTGCTCCTCCCAAAAAACATTGGCCTTGGCTCCCCAAGTTGATCTGCCAGCAAAAGACTATATACAGTGTCAGGATCCACTCCAAATCAAGCTACTGATCAAGCGACTCCAAATTTCATCACAAACTCGTTCTGGTCAGGGAAGCCATCACCAAGTTCAAAGCTTTCCACAGATTTGGGAAGCACTTCACCATCCTGTCAAACTTCACAACTGAATGAGCAGTTGATCTAAGACACTGTACTGACGTCTCTTCTCTCTGTAGATTTTCAGTCTGGATGCCATGCTGCAAATGGCCCATGAAATGCTGCCAGAACCAACTATCAGAATTCTCCTTCTGCAAGGACGCCACTTCTTTGACTGTTCTTCTACTCTGTGAATGGCGAACAAATGCGAATGGCATGTCCAGCAAAACGAATCAATTAGATGGTATGCCAACACAATCTTAGCACTCCAGAATTGTGAAAACTGGACAACTAAGCTATTCCCCATGCACCAAACTATACATTATTTTATCTAACTATGTGCATATGTTGTTGCTCGGAAGAACTGCTGACCAAAGGACGGGTCCAAACAAAGTTTCTGGGCCAGGAATCCCGAGCAATCTTCGATGGGCTCACCACTCTTTTTTGCACAAGAACATCAGATGCATCCCAAAAGAAACAGATCTGACAAATGCTGGCGTGACCTCGTACAGTATGGCAAAAGTCAAAGAAGGGATGCACTCAGAGTCCGATGAACACTGATTGGCTGTCTAAAAGCGACTTCTGCCCCACTCTGCAGAAGACTTTACACATCAACATGCAAAACTGTCCGCAGCAACAATCAAACCATTGAGCTTGGTACCTTCGAAACTTTGCAAAATGAAGTTGATCAAGTGGAGTTTCCAGTCAGTGATGTCACCGCCAAGCTGTGTTGGATGCGAAGCAACAAAAACCGGAATCAAATATGGAAAAAGGAGAAAACACCCACATGCATAATGTTTATTTATATATATATATATATGCATATACAAATTGTTGAAAAGATTTCAAAACAGTATGCCAAATGCCGATCTGTCCTCCCATTGCGTCGGGTAGACACCTTTTGGATATCCAGAATCCACGTCTGGAATTCGGATCACCTCTGAAGTCAGTTGACCTTGATGGCTTCTCCATCTATTCCTGGTGGCGAAGCAGGAAGAGCATTCTGATCTAAACATAGGATGCTCTTGATTTGCAAAGGCAAAGGAAACATAAGAAAACCACAGAATCAGGATGAATTACTGGAATTGAGAGTCTTAAGAGCATCCTTTGCATCGGAAAACTATTTAGACAATCAGAAGATTTGCCAAGCATCGGTGCAACGACTCCGTTGGTATACTCCTTTTCCTTGCTCGTAAAATCTGCACAGATGGCACTGCCAGGGTCAGATTGTGGTGTGAAGTCTCGCTGTCCTTTCTTGAAGCCAGTTATGCCATCAACTTTTGGCGTCTGCTCACTGTCACTTTCCCTTCTCGAGCGTTTGCTTTCACGCTCTTCTGTGTCCATTGCTTCAAAGACTCATCAAAAAAGGCTGCTTTTGTGTCGATAATGTTGGTTTGTCCTTGTCTTAGACAGATCGCGGCCTTTGAGAATCTGATAAATATGTTGTCTGTGTTGTTGGTTAAATTTACTGCTTTCCTTATTCTTCTGTGAAAGTTTGGCATGCAAAGGGGCTACTCCCAAACGTAATTCCACTTTTGTTGACTGAAAATCAAAGTTTGGAAAGTTTTTGCGGTACTGAAAAGCTCATCAGCCGAAATTGGCCATGGTGTCATAACCGAGCTGCGGATGCCTTGTCAAGTCATCGAACTGTGAGTGTGTAATAAAGGGGCTGTTTGAATGCTATTGGTAATTTTGTTTCGCTACAAACTTCTTGTAACCATCTTGCATCAAATTGCCATTCATTTCGTTGCCCAATTTTTTCGCGCGATGCTGCGGCCAAGGCTGCCAAGGACCCTTTTGGTCTCGTTGACCTCAACAAAATACGATGTCCAAACCACGTCCTTCTGTGTCCTGCCCCTCTCCTTCACTGTCCCCTTCACTGTCCCCTTCACTGTCCTTCACTGTGCTGCCAATGCCTTTGAGACCCTGGAACGACTCAGGGCTCAATGAAGCCTTCTAGAAGAGAAAATGGGTATTGTTGAGTCAAAAATGTTCCATGCATAGAGGTGCTACAGCGATCTAAAGGGCATGTTTGGCCAGTTAACTAGTTGTGGTCATGCCCTTCGACCTACGTAAATGTAGTTTCAGGTACCTGTATAGACAATCAAAGTGTATACATGTATACTACGCATATGTATAGCAGTATGTATGCAAGAGACCGTGCTGCAACCAACATCAACCAACATAGCATGTATCCGCACATATTTCAATGAACATATGAACAATTTCGTGTATACATATATAAATGTATATCAGCATATATTTGATCATGTGCATCCCACCTTCAGTTTCTCAAGTACGCATCAAGAGTTTTGGGTGGGTCTTAAGAACCCAATTAACGAATGTATCCCATCATATCCCATCTTTGTTGCATATTTGAAGGTACATCGACTTGAATCAATCAGACTGTAGTCATAGTCTTCATAGTCTTGAACGTTTCAGGAACGGTCCTATGTTTTGTGAGGAAAAGTCCTACGGTACCAAATCTACACAAACTGGAGATAAAGAAACTGCCGGCCCTCTTAGCACACGAAGACACAGAATTATGTCAACTTATATTTGCTATATGATTGTACATAGGAATGATATAGCTTCACTCTATTTACATTCCTTTGCTGTTTCTGGTTGAGGGAGATCCAAGAAAGAGGATGTGGGCGCGGGGGTCACCAGGGTTTTGGTGGTGCCTTGTTAGACATCTTGAGGTCAGAGATGGGACAAGTTTTAAATGGCTTTCTACATCTTTCTACCGGAAATGAATCTGACTAGCGATGCACTTACACTTGCACACAATACATAGATGCAGCGCAGCACACTGTTGGGAGCGCTGCATTGCTTTTGCAGAAGCGGTTCGTCTTTCACTGTTGAGCTGGATTGAGCACGAGTCTAACCCTTATTTGGCCAAAAGAACCCTGGATTTGCCAAGCAACAACATTTACTGTTGATATCTGGTGCCCAGGTGCATTCGTTCGGACTATTTCTGACAGTTTTAAACGCTGCGAAGTCAACAGTCAAACACCCATAACGAGGGATCAACGAGGGATCTTCTTTGAAAGATCTGCCTGGAGATGCATGTGCAGTGTGTCGCTGAGATCTGTGCTGCCGCGGAAGTTTCTCTTCATGCCTGAGAGCATCTGAGGCTTCAAAACTTACAAAAAGCGAAAGGCACTACCGATGGACCACCAATCGATTAGGTCTCTTGTGATTGAATGACTTTTGGCGAGTAGCTGGAGGAAAGTCCACTTTCACAATCTGAACCACTTGAGCAAAAAGACTGTTTGTTGCAGTAGTGGAGCTTACATGAGCTTACCTTGTTTCAGTGAAGTATCTTCCTTTTATTTTATCTTCCAAAGCCAAGCTGCGAATCACGTTGCTTTTCAGCTGCAAGCCGGATGGCCTTGGGACGTTTGTGCCGTACAGATCAACAACTCAATGCAAGTCAGGTTTCCAGCATGCTTTGTTTTCAGGCCTCCTCTTCATCCTTTTTCCTGCGCCTTTCTTCTATCACAGCGGCTATGGACCTCAGCTAAAGCGCAAGTCCAACGGCACCTTTGCAAAGAAAAGGAACAGTGAAGCAATTTTGTAAAGAATTCAATAAATCAAATTGAACCACTGCAAAATAACTATATAATTACTTGAGATCACACACACTCCATGCAAGCCTCAGGCTTGTTGCTGGCGGCACCGCAAGTAAAGCAAGGAAGATCTAGATTCTTCTCCATCAGTTTTTGCCTCTCCAGTTGAACAAAAAAGTCTAAAAACATCTATATGTTCGATTATATCAAAGTCTATTGATGTGTATGTTGTATATACATATACACAAGCTTCGGCTGGAAAAAGGCCAATAGATTGAACAGCTGGGGAAAATTCTGAACATGTCACGTTGATTCACATTGCAGGTATTGCAAAACACTTGTGGGCAAAAACTCAAACTTGTTGTCCAATTTGTATGATCAAGCCACACACACTCAACACTGTGCACACTGAATGCGTGCCTGTGAAACTCGTCGATGCACTTGAAGTGAAAATGATGGCTGCCTTAGCAAAACTCACCACTCACCACTGATATCACTGCCTTTTCCGTGTTCTTTTTGCTCGCTTGCCATGTTCCCTTAGTCACTAGCAGTCACTAGCACCCTTAGCTCAGCAGGAGACATGGCAAAGTCTTGATAAGCCGAATCGCCTGCGCAGCGACGCATCAAAAATCCAACCTGCCATGAACAGGGCACCGACCACCTCCAAGGATTCTCCGCAAATTTCGCACATGCCAAGGTGGTCCTGGTGACACCATGACCATGAGCTCAACACACAAGAACCCAAACCAGGGACACAACTCTAAGACATTCTAAGACATTCTAAACAGGGTCATCTGTGGTACAGTTCCAATTTGACACAAGTTTAATACTCTGAAAGAGAACATAAATTGTGAAGAAAACTTGTGCCCAGTGCCTTGGTCTTGGAAGGTGTTGAGTCCTGGAGAGCACTTAGAGAGCACTTCCTGAGCCCTACGAATTTCCTTCGAAGTCCGTGCTTTCGAATTACGCGCCTTAGCCTCTTCAACACTCCGTTGAAGGTGGAGCTGTTTGGCCTCGCCAACCCGCACCTTCCTTCTTGGCCCCGCTGATTTGATGCACAAAGTTCTACCCATACTTTCGAAGTGGTCAATTTCTCCATGAGATCTCTTCCGCTTTGTTACCCTGTCTTTGGAGTTGTGCAGCTCTTTTTCAAAGCGGAAATCTATTGCAGTCCTGATTTCCATACTTTTCCGTTTTGTCAGTCCTCAAACAGTGCCAAGTCTTTGCTTCCGACTGAGCCCAAGGCGATCATATCGCATCTGGAGACATCGGCATCGTAACTAGTCGTTAGCTAACACTGTAGTCACGCTCGATACTTCTGCAGCTGCACTGGTTTCAAGATGTTTCAACTACTTTCAATCAACTTTCACTAATGTTCTTTCTCTCTCCCTCACTATCTATGCCTATTTCATCCTATTTCCATCATGTTCCAGTCTATTCCTATGGAGTTGGTTGCTCTTTGGAACCGAAAGTCTGCATCATGCAGTCTTCAAAAGGTTTGTGAACGAGTTTGATAAACAGCGTGGCGCTTAGAATTTTTCAAAGTACACAAAAATTGGAGAATTGAATGTGAAGTCATATATTTCAAAGATAGATGGATATTACAACTTTATCTTTAAACATATTCTACCAAAATCTGCAACTGTAAAAGTGCAAAGCATTGGAACATGCAAACATAATATGCAGACCAGCATTGTTAAGACCCACAAGCCCAGCCACTCTCCATGGATTCTGTATGGCTGAACAAATCTTATCAAATCGTGCAATGGTGATCTAGAACCCTGCCACCATCCAAGCTGGGTATTTGCCGTGGTGATGGGGTGGTGTCACTCGCAAAACACTCAACATTGCCCCAAAATAAGCGCCCTCGACATGGAAACCAATCTTGCAACCGGCAAAGGCACTTACAGCGGCACGTTTTGAACTGTGGGACACTTTGGCCGCCGTCTGTTTGTGCTGGCACTATCGTGGTTGCAGTCGTTTTCCAACCTGGCATGGTCCTCAATGCTAGGGCGCACTCCAAAGTTTACAACGATTAAATTCTTGGCCCGCACCTTCCCTATTGAAACTTCACAACAGTACAACAATCGAAACTGCCGTCAGAAACATCGCAGAATGCGTGGCTGACGTTGCTGCCCAAACGGCGCAACCACGAAAAGACCCAATTGCTATATACAATCAGCAGAGCTCCGAAACCATCTCATCCTTAAGGGGTTCACACTGACGCACAAAGGCACAGGAAGATACCGAAAGAAATGACCACGCACATTTCCCCAAAGCTCTAAAGTGTTCTTGAAGACTGACCAGTCTCTCTTCAGGCTGAAATTTCGCTTGCTGGGCGAGATTTTCACAGAGAATTTTCAGGGATTCTGTGCTGATATGTCATCCAAGCTCTCAACAAATCTCTGCTAGCAAAGCTTTGCCCTCCTCCTTGTGTCGAGTCAAAAGAGGGGTTGGGCAAAACGATTGATGGATGGCTAACCCCAATTTGAACTCACAAGCAACTCTCGATTTGGTAAGGACGGCTTCATGGATACAGGGAGGTAACCAAAGTGTCCGGTAGCACAAACACCCAGAAATTTGGTGAAGTAAATGCCCGCAGCACAATGCAGTCTGCAATCACGACCAAGTTATTCAATCTTCAAATTGAGAAGCACGAAGACGTTGCAGCATGTTGCAGCTCCCTTCCCAACTCTCCTTGTAAAATTGGACAGAATGAACCTCATACTTCTCGCAAACTTGCAAGTAGAAGTCCTTCTCCTTGCCCCTGTCAAACAGGACCAGGCGAACATGCAAAGATCGAGCTTGATGTATATAATCAGTAGAAACTGAAGGGCAGCCACACCAAACATGACCCAGAGAAAATACCACAAGAAACAAACATGAATGGGTCACAGGTCGCACATCCTCATTGGTGCATACATGGTCTGATACTCAGATCGGATTTTTTTTTGAATTCTATGGTCATCAAAATCAATTTCTGCCGACAAACACTGATATAGTGCCCTGCAACCCCTGCAAGCCAAGGAAGGAAGTTGTTGCCGATAGATTCAAAAGTGGAATCTGAAAGATGCCAATTCCATTGATGACTTACTTTACGATTTGTGAATTCCATTGGATCAATTCAAACAGTCCAATTTGGGACATGTGTGCCAGCTGGATAGCGGTGATCTCTGCAGGGGAATCAAGTGAATGAAAAAAAAATCGCTGCAAGACAAGTATTGAATGCTCAAATGCATGGAATTAATTTTGAATAGTGAAGCTGCTGGAGTTGAGTTCATTGACGTATTGAATCGGCCTGTATCTCTGCAGCAACCTTGCCAAGTCCGCAAGTTTGGAAGGGTTTTTCCTTGGCAAAACATGAAAGAAAAGAACTCAAAGTGACTCGAAGTCCATGAAGTTCATAGCTCAGCTGCAGAAGCATCGGGGCATGTGGAAATCGAATATATCGAATTGAACTTATGCTCAAATCGATCATGAGAAGTGACAACTAGTACCAGTCAACACAGTGACAAGCTTCAACTGCCTGTGCACATCATGGCCTGCCCGATTTCTCTGTGTCTTCTTGGCGTCTTTGCAAGAATGCTTGGTGACATGGTGCTTATGTCGGCATCCAGTAGTGGCATGCATGCTTGATAGCAAAGACTGTGCAACCAAGATACTTCTGGTAAACTGCTTGAACAAGGATGGCATACCTTCCATTGTCGCAGACACACTTGCGGAGAATTCAAGCAACCCTTCATCTCTTGAACTCATGGAGATTACGGAGCATCAGAAATATGAAAGCTGTGAAGAAACTCGTGGACAAGTGGACAATAATGGATAGTGGCACAATGTGGCACAAAGTCGAAAACAAATAGGAGATGGGTAGGAAAGGAAATGGCCAGGAAAGGGATTGAATTCGAATTAAATGAATTGAATGATGAGGAATGAAGGACTTGAAGGACTTGAAGAAGAACTGAATCCCTCCCCGCTCTGAGCTCCTCGCTGCCTGGAATCTAGCTCTGGAAGGCTTTGCCTTGGCACAGAAGCTCGAATGCAAGAAGTGATAAGTGGAAAGAAGATGCAGCTCGAAGTGATAAGAAGATGCAATGCGAGTGGTGCCCTCCAAGCTTTCGCAAATCTCTCCATCTCTCCATCTCTTTGTCTCTTTGCCTTTGGACTCTCTTCCGCTCTTCAGGCATTCTCTGAGTCAACTCCTTGTTGTGTGACTTTTCCCTCCAGCCTGGACTATCCAAAGATCTACTCTGAGAAGTTCGACCAAGAGGAGACTCCAAGAGGACTAAGGTAGAGATAGTTAGAGGACTATAGGAGCATGGGAGGAGATAGAAGGACTAGGGTCACGACTCGAATGAATTGCCTCCATTGTCGTCTCCACCATTTTGATGGACCTCAGCAAACACAAAACCTCTAAAAATCTCCACATCTTTCTCCCTTTCTCCTTGACCTGTGCGAAAGTGGAGGCACCTGGTACATCCTGGTGCCCTCGGTCATCACAAGCATTTTTCCCTCAAAAAAAACCATCAGTTTTGGGGCTATACAGTTTGAGAACAGCTCGGTGAACATTGAAAAGGCGGGCCAAGGCAAAGAAATATTGAAGAAATCGACTAAAATGTATTAAAATGAAGAAATGTGAAGATGTTCAGATGTTCACTGAAGATTCTTCTGACATGGAAAGAGTTCTGAACGTCCCTGAAGTTTTGTGCAAAGGTCAGCACTTGGCCGTTGCGAAGAGCTCCTGGGCGACACAGCGTCCGCTCCGAAGAAACACGCAGAGTTGTTGATGGAGTTGTTATATGTAAAGAAACTGTGAATAGGACTGCAGTGTGAGCCACATGTATATTAATACACTTTGGCTCAAGACTTACTCGTTGCAGAGAACGCGCAAAATGGTCCTCGCGGTCGCTTCGTTGTGATTGACGGTTGGAACCTTCCTGGTGGTTGAAGTCTACAATTCAAGGGTCTGCTTCGCAGGCACCTTTCGAATCACAGGTTATCAGCCGTAAAGGCTCACGTCGATCGCCATGGCAGAGTCAGGAGGAGACCTATCTGGGATATCACTGCAAAGCGACAGAGTCGTTGCAGTAGCTGCGACTGGATCTATGGAGGTTGCGTCAGCGAGCAACGAGAGCCCTGGAGATGGAACCGTGTTGACAAGTCAGACTGCCGGTTGGGAAATACCAAGTGAAATGCCGAGCGTCCCCTCTGGGGCAGCCTCTGCAAGAGTGCGTACTCCCACCCGGAGATCAACGACGAGTGTGGGTTCCCCTCCGTCAAGGGCAGCCACGCCTGGGAGAAGAGTGAGGCGTGATCATGACAAGACCCGCGGAGACTACCATCTTCGCAATGTCGGACAGAGGACCATCGCTATTGAAGACCGAGAGCGTATGCTCGCCATTCAAGATGTGGATGAATCACTGAGGAAAGCATTGATCGCCAACCAAGAGATGGAAACTAAGATCAGCAACTTGGAAGTCCACACTATGGAAACCGAACGGAATCACATGAGAGAGATAGCACATCATCATGCAGAATTTGCCAGCTACAAGAACGAAGTGGAAACTGGAGTCCGGATGTATGAAGAAGAACGGAATGCGGAAAGGGACTACATGTTATCTCTGCTTCAACATTATCGAGAACAAGATGAAGGAGCAGCCCAAGCCTACCAGCAGATGGAACGAAAACGAGATGATCAAGCATCGCTCGC